>JACBKR010001666.1:0-40705 GCA_014218235.1 Colocasia esculenta | reverse complement strand
ATCGAATGCCTCTTGGTGTTCAAAAGCGTAGGCGGCCTGACTTTTCATGAAACTACCTTTTGCAAAATGCATACCATATCAAAAAAGGGATTCCTAACAATAAAATTCAATTTTCAAACCCTTTGAATAGCGTCCTTATCCCTGGCCGCAAATTACAAGTGACATTATTTACAACTTCCTCCATATTATATGTTGCTTGTCGATGTTAACCAAATTTTGGAGCGCAGGTTTTGGACCGCTTCTTTTGTCACGCAGCACGTGAATATCCTCGACAACCTCCTACCTCGGTATTGTAAATATTGCATTTACTATATGATATATTTTTAGAACACATCAAGGACCTCGAGGCTCTGATGAAACTGGAATTTGAGTTCACCTCCTCCGCCAAAAACAATGATAGTTCCAGAAGAATCCTACGTCTTGAGGATAGGCCGTTACGCTGTAGAAGGACGATGGTTCCTTCCGGTATCCTGACTTCCGCAACGTAACAATATTATCCTTGATTATTTTATATTTTTCTTTGTTTTATGTTTTTCTTTTAACCCAGCATGCATCATATAGGACTTTGAGCATAACTCCAGATCATCACTCTCGTTTTTAACTGAAGAGAGCCACTTGTTCTTAAAATCACAGATAACATGGAATATTCCATTCCGAGCCAAATACTCAATTCATTGTGTTGTTGTTTACGATCGTCCTTTTAAGAAACTCAGTTGCTTTGGACTTTGGATACCTACTTTATTTTCAGTTACTCCCAGAGATCCACCTCCAGCAGTGGCAGACGCCCCCAATAGTGCAACCTAATGGATTGTGTCCTTAGGTACTTCCCCGACGTTGGAAGTTGATCTCCCTCCTTCCCGTGCCCACGCACACACTTCCTTTTTTTTCTGTCTAAGGCATCTAGTTTTCTCTTAAGTTTTCCCCGAACAACTTCACTCTGAATCGACGAAAGCTCCTGTCGTGTGTTGCTGAGGCGTGTCTCATCACACCTTGGTGTCTACTTTTTAATCTGCTCCCACTACACTCCACTCCACTACGCTTCATCTCACTTCGCTCCATTACACTCCATTCTGTGTCCCTCCGCTTCACTCCCCTGCAAAGTAGACACTCAGCGAGGCAGCTGTAGACACGCCAATTTGACAGCAGATTGAGTAAAATTCATGTTATACCACGATGCCTCGAAGTGGATCTTCTCAACTAACTTCGTGAGTGATTTTCCTATTCTTTCTAGATTTTTCTAAGGTTTTTGAGGTCTCTTTTGAAGGGTCTGTTGAGCTTCATATATTCGCAGCCAATACAGCGGACGCCCCTTTTCAGATCTTATCCGCGTCCGGAACATTAGACGTGATTAATGTGCATATTTGATATCACCACATTTTTCTAAGAATTATGATGTTCTTAGATTTCATTTTCGTTACAGTTTTCTAGTGTCGCCCTGTCGGGGTGCGCACGACCGAAAGTGATATCTGGGTATGATAAAGTGTCTTAACACACCCTAAATTCCAAATATCTCAATTTAAGTCTGCGGTTTGCATAAATAAGAATTTATAAGTAAATCACGATATTTAAAATTCGAGGGTATTACACAATCTCTCTCTTTACTCTGTGTTCATGTTGTTTTCCTTTGTGAGAGAGATTGTTGTTTGTCTAAGAGTGGGTTAGTTTGTAATCTCTGATCCCCTTAGATTGTGTCTCAGATCAAGTCTATTAATTTTGTATCTTGAGCTTGGTCTAGGGACTCTCCTAATCTCTTCTAAGATTTAGGTTGTGCCTCTTCGATTGAAGAGAAGACTTATGTGTACAAGCATTGTTTCCATTGGTAGAAGGGAAGACTAGTGGCATCAGGGTGTTGTATGTTCCTCTTCTGTGTTGTGAAGAGAAGACCAGCTGAGTTGGTGTGTAAGTGTCCTTAAGGGGATTGTACCCCAAGTGTTTTTGGGGACTGGACGTAAGACTGAGGAGAGAATCAGTGATGAACCAGGATAAAATCGTATGCATTGTGTGTGTATTTGCGCTATCAACTAACACTAGAAATCTTGTTTAATAATTTATTTTGAGCTGCAAAAACTTTCAAAGCAACCTATTCAACCTCCCTTCTAGGCTTGCTAACTAGGCAACAGGGCTTCCACCCCTAGCGTATATCAGAGGATGGTGTTGTATGTGCTTTGGGCCATCGTAGTAGTGGCAAGGCTAGCATCGAGGTAGGGGATGCCAAGGGCCTCCTTCCAGAAGTGATGGATCCAATAGGGAGGGACTCGAACCATGCTCAAGCTTATCCAGCAAGATAGTGGTAAAGGTTAGACACTTCACAGTGTTCGATGCCCAATGGAATACCAAGTGAACTCAATACTGTGAAGGTGGTGGCAAGTTCAATGAAGCCATCGAACAGGGAAGGCGGCAGCTGGAGCTTCGAGGGAATTGACATCTCCAAGATCTCCTAGGTAAATGAGGCCTGGAAGTGGATGTCATATTCTATGAGCCCCTAAGCCCGTACTGCATGGATGATGCTATCAGGTAGTGGCCTTCTCCTCAAGCTCACATCGAGATCATCGCTACGTGAGATCCATCATGCAATGCTATGATTGAAGTGCAAAGGGACCCCCTGACGAGAGTTAGGAGAGGCGGAGGTAGTGGTAAAGGTTTTCTTCTCTCGCTATGCATGTGACCTAGTTTTGGGTTTTCTTCCTAGGGAAGTGGCCTAGCAACATGACCCTAAGTAACCTGCTTGTCAGGGACCTTGATAGGCCTTCACCAGTGCCTAAAGTTGAGCCTTCATGACCATCAGCTCTTCAATGGAGACTACTATGGGAGGTTGCAGCTGGGCCCCCAGTCATTGCTGGCTTGCACATTCCACAAAGGCACTTCGGAGCTAGTCCCACTACCACAATGACTCACCATGATCTAGTTGTTTCCATGTGAAGCCATGGCTTCTTGTCGCATTTCTTATAGATGGTGCCAAAGAGTACAGTGATTAGAAAATGGTCAACAATTCAATCCCTACGAACTCTTCAATTTGTCTATTGAGGTGGAACATTGAATTGCACCTGCAAGGTTGGACAAATGGTCAGAGGGCTCCAAGAGTGGTTTTGTAGGAAAACCCTTCGACACTTAAGCTAGGTAACTGACTGGAATATGAGGAGAGAATGAGTTAGGGTTTAGATAGTTCTCGCCTATATTTTTTATGGTTAGTGTTGTTCTATGTTCCCCCATGGGCGTTGCTAGTGTATCTCTTTTAAGCATCATCTTGGGGTTCTCTAGGTGCCTTTCCTCCTATCTCGGCCACGTAGATGAGTCATAGGGAAGTGGTGAGAGTTAGCACCGTGCGAGGGTTACTTGGGTGCATCCCTTCTTTCCTAAGAGTGTAGATGATCGCAAGGGAGTGAGAGATATAGCATTGTGCGAGGTGGTTTGCTTGTTTGAGCTGATGAGGGCATGCACAACTTCCACGGGTGTGTCATTCGGCTCAAGCCATGCTCTAGTGCGTCAGGGACATGTCGAGCGGTGAGCATGGAGTGCTATGTGCCATGTAGAGGGAGGTCGTGACGTGGCTTCAGGAGGCTGAGGACTCTACATTGATGAATTATGAGGTCATCTTTGAATGGTAGACTTGAGGATGGAGGTCCAAAAGGGCTAGGCCCAGAACCACCTCGCCTCAGGTAGGCCACTGTTGGGGATGGGCAAGGGGGGCTTGACCTCATCTAGTGGGTTGGTGGACAAGATGAATGAGCCTTTCTTGTCAGGTTTTCCATAGATGGCGCTGAAGAGTGTAATGGTTATAAAATGCTTGACAAACCTCCATTGTCTAGTCCCCATAAATTTTTGAATTTATTTGTTGAGGAGGAATGTTGTCTCACACTTGCAAGGTTGGACGAACGATTAGGGGGTCCTTAGGAGTGGTCATAGGGGAAAACCCTTCGATGTTCAAGTCAGAGAACTGACCAGAATAGGGGAAGAAAGAGTTAAGGTTTTAGAGAGTTTTGACTTCCATTTTTTTGTGACCGGAGTTGTTTTATGCTCCCTCAAAGGGCATGGCCACTGTATCTCTTTTAAACATCAGTCAGGGGTCCCAAAGTGCCTTTCCTCCCTACCTGGCTATGTAGACAAGCCATAGGAGAGTGGAGAGAGTTAGAGCTGTGTAAGGGTTCCTTGGTGCATCCTTCATTTCCCAGTCATGTTGACGAGCTATAAGGGAGTGAGGAAGATAGCATTGTGCAAGGTGATCGGTCGCCTGAGCCGAAAAGGGGCATGCGGCACTTTTGCAGATTTGTCGTGCGACTATCGAACCATGCTCTGGTGCATCAAGGACACGCTGAGCAGTGAGAGTGGGATGTCATGCACCATCCAGAGGCCACGATGTAGCTTCACGGAGGACTCAACGTCGACAGATTATGAAGCCATCTTTAGATGGCAAGTTTGAGGAGTGGAGATCGCAAAGGACTAGGCCTAGGCCCATTGATGAGCTTGGTGCGGGCCTAGCCTCGCTTTAGTAGGTTGGTGGGTTAGATGGATCAAACTTTATGTACCACTTGTGTTATTTTACCTTTACATGAAACCATGATTTTCTTCAATTTTTCCATAATTATACATGCGAATGGAGTGGACGATGGAGGCCCACATTAATTTGAAGCGAATTCTACAACATATGCTCATCCAAAAATCCTTAGTTAGCTTCCTGTTCTTACAATTAATAAGGTGTCCAGGTTTCGTACATGAAACTAAAGTTTGAGTGCAGCCGTGTGACACACATTGATGCCATTTTAGCCTTTGCTTCTAAGGTAATCCATGAATGTATCTAAAATGAGAAATGTTCTCTAACTGGAGACCTAGTAAAAAAATACATATTAATTGCTTGGACACCCACCCATAATCCCATTAGTCGAGCGTGACTTTAATATTTAGACAGCCGGATATTAAGTATTTCTCACCCAAAATTATTATTTTTTTAAGAAGCAAAAGTTACATATAGATCAATGCTATAATAAAAGTTGTAGATTTATCATTCATGATTTTAGGTTTGCATATATGCCGTTAAAATGAATAACCTTCTTGTATAGTATTTTAAGATATATATATATATATATATTATATATATATATATTATATATATATATATATATATATAGAGAGAGAGAGAGAGAGAGAGAGAGAGAGAGAAAGATTTATTGCACTTTCACATTGCACTTTAAGTACAATGTGACTAGGCAATAAACTCATGTGGCACCCCTCACATGAGGTGTGAGAGAGTGGCAATCCAATTGTTAGATGCCACATGCACTTGTTACCTAGTCACATTACACTTTAAGTACAATGTAAAAGTGCAATAAATCTTTCTCATATATATATATATATACAAATTCAAATGCGAGTAGTAAATTTCTTGATGCATCTTTGCTATGCATGCCTCATTGAACATGAAATCAAGCCATAATTTATGCTATATAAAAAGGGTTATGGCGCTATTCTTGTACGTGGCCACTCTTTTCTCCCGTTCGATTTGAGAAACAAATGCCTAAGAAGATTAGCATAAGCTCGGTGGTCTCATTAACATATAAATTGTTGTCCAGACAAAGAATGGAGGAGACTCGCTGATGAATTAGAGATGCAAGGTGCGGTATGAGGTCCAAATTTCACTGGGAGTAAGATTTTAAGGAATTTTTAAAAGATAGTGTAACAAGTTAGTTTTCAACCCCCCAAAAAACGAAATATGTCAATTGCAAGATGAAATATTTAACATCATGATGCGATTGCGATGACAACCAGAACCAGAAAAAGGGAGAATGGAAGCAAATGAACAATATCAAATATGTCTATAATGTATAGAACGAAGACCATAGAAACAGAGAATCCAGCAACATAAAACAAGGAAAGAATATGCCATCACGGGAGAGGCAACTGGAGAAAGACCTCCCCATGAATTACAACAAAACCAAACGGAACATGGAAACATCAAGAGCTGCAGGAGCCCTCCTGTGGCCTCAGAAGCACATGTCCAGCACGCAGCAGCAACACAAGGCAGCACAGCTGCATGGCCATGAGAGAAACAAGGCAACAAATTAAAAGCTGGTCAGAACTCAGGAAGGGGGATAATAATAAAATCAGAAACTGAGAACCAGATACCCAAAAAAAACATGAAAAAACGAATGGAAAATTGGGAGAGCAAAGACCCACCATCCTTTCCAGAACCCATCACCCCTGTCCTTGGTCTCTGCAGGTCCCTGCTGAGGGTACTGAGCTCCGTCCTTCGAGGGGTAACCGGCGGGCGGCGGTGCGACGTAGGCCGGCGCGGCGTACCCTTCGACGGGCTGCGGCGGGTAGGCCTGCCCGGGAGGAGGGTACGCGTTCGAAGGCGGCGGTGGGTACACTGAACAAGAAACTAGTTGGATCATCACCACCACAGCAAGGAAAGACAGAAATCAAACTGAGCTACACATCATGGGCGAAGCTATATATGATGTTGGATAGAACCCACAGCTGGGACACTACCCAACAAACCCATATGTCGAAGACCTATCCACAGACCATCCTGAACACTTGCCTGTTATTGTATAACCATTCTCCGAGGCCAAAGAGGGAAATCTTAACAGGAAGAGAGGAGCATATATACCTGCGGGAGGAGCCTGGTAGCTCATGTTTGCAGAAACAACAGCACCTGAAACACGGGAAAGGAAGAAGCAAAGGTGGGGAATGGCGTCCAAGGAGGTGTGGAGAGAGAAGCAGACGGGGGCTTCTGTTGGGGGGAGAAGCCGGCATGTAGGGGATGGGATCATGCCATGGGAGTATATAGCCTGCCCGGTTGCTTCTTCGAGGTGTCTCTCCCGTGTCGTGGAGCCCACCAGAAGACGCGTGAGAAGACGCCACCTTTGCTTGTTACGACGTATTCGCTCGTCGTCAAATCTTCCGCCGGTTGCCGTCCCCTACCTGCCGTCATCATGAGACACCTGGCGGCGTCGACATATTCTTCTACGAAAGCTCCCCAAAGAAAAACCGGCGATTATTTCAGACTGCACTGCAGTCTGCAGGTGGTGGGATGCCTCCGGTCCCAAGGCTTTTTTGCAAATATGTCGTTGTCAAGATCAGAATTATGCACTCGTCCCTGTGAGGAATGTTTTCACAATGGATCTCCCATAGTATCTATACAGAGAAGAGACAGGATTAGTATTGTACTTTTGGCCTCTCTATTAGATTGGCACAGTGTATCCTAGTACATTGGCTAATAAAAAATTAAAATATGTGAAAAATATAATTGTCAAATGCACTAAACTTTCCTCTAGAAAAATCACTTATTGCAAGAGAAGGCACACCTTGCAAGAGCGGCCACCATTGGGAGACCCGAATGTCACGTGGGCAAGGTCCTTGCATGGCACGAGTCTTTTTTACACAAGGGGACTCAAATTCTTTCGTGCAATAAATATTTCCCATATATATATATATATATATATATATAATATATATAGAGAGAGAGAGAGTCGTAATAAGATAATCTCTATGCATTTGGGAGACATAATGGTACTGTGCAACCATATAAAATCTTCAAATAATTAATATATATATATATATATATATATATATGATTTCAAATTTGGCAAAGATAACTTGTAAGAAAGAAAAGAAAACCCCTTACATCAATTCAGAGATGAACAATGTCAACTTGGACTTTAGCTCTGTAGGGGCACTCAATAGTAACGACTAGAGATATATGCGAAGGGAATAAAGATCAGCTGGCAAGGGATTAGTCCTCTTTGGGGACCTCATCCTCATCAATGTCCAACTACTCCACCTCCATCGACGTTCTCACTGGTTCCGTCCTTTTCCTTCTTGGTTCAAAGATGTCCCTCTCAGCTCAAAGGAAGGTTCTGTTGGGGAGTTATTTTAGGCCCCCATTCAGAAGAATCTGTTTGATCACGCCACACAACATCAAGAAAAACACATCCTAAATTTTAGACCTCACAATGCTTAAGGCGAAGGGAAAGACCTACTTCTGCCTGTGGGACAGAGACACAGGATTGTGCCTGGAACCTTACTTGATACTAAGCCAACACTGTGGTCCGTTTTGGTCTATGAACACCGTGAAGAGAGGATTAACTATTTGATGCTCACTGAAGGCTAATTCGATAACCCGTAGTTACGATAGATTAGGCTGGTCTTGTTTCTTGGATACACCAAAAAAGATCGGTTCGGAAGACACAGCTTTTATTGTAATTTGACTTGGTCAATCAGACTTTGTGGGCTGTTTAATTTGTCCTGTTGTGGGTCCGGCTGACCCTTAAAAGAGCTAAAGCCCGAGCGCAGTTACCCACGCACGCCTCCTCTCTAATTCTTTCGTTAGAACGTGTTGAATCTTTTTTTTTTTTTCTTCCGGCGGTTGCCGCGGCTACGTTTTTTCTCTTGTGGTGTGCGAGTTGAGAACACTTTTAAAGACTATCTTTTCATTTTATATGTTTTCTATATCATAGTGAACTCTCTGTACTATTTGGATATTATAAGCTTGGTCAAATCACGGAAAATTTTGTTATCTTCTTGTGGTTTAACTCTATTTATTTTGTTGTGGAATATTCTCTGTTTGATCTTTACCGTATATATAACTTGCTGATCACTTACTTGTCGATCTGTTTCACTCAGGATATATTACTCTCTGATATAACTTTTGGTATCAAAAGCTACATTCTATGTGACTCTATCAAGTATTAGGTGTTGTCAAAGATATCGATCACAAAGTTTGAGGTGGGAAAATTTGACGGTAAAATTAACTTCGATCTATGATAGAAGATGGTGAAAGCTATTCTAGTACAGAATGATTTGCACAAGGTATTTCTCAGGAAGGAGAAGTCTGGAAAGCAAGATGATGATTGGGATGAGTTAGATCTAAAGGCAATGAATATTGTACAATTATGTTTGACTGATGAGGTAATGTATAACATTGTCAATGTCAAGACTACTATTGATTTGTAGAATAAATGAAAAAAGCTTTACATGTCAAAGTTACTCACAAATAAATTTTATTTGAAAAAAGTACTCTATAATTTGCATGATTGATGGGACTGACTTTCTTAAGCACATGACTATTTCAATAAGTTGATTTTGTAGCTCTACAATGTTAAGATTAAGATGGAGGAGAAGATCAAGCTCTTCTTCTTCTTTCATCTTTATCACGATCCTATGACCACTTGGTGACCATAATCCTCTATGGTAAAGAAATTCTGAAAATGGAGGAGATCAAATCTACCCTACTGTCAATGAAATCATAAACAGGTCTAGTGGATGTGAAAGTTGATAGTGATCAAGAGTTCATGTCAGGAAAGAGGTCGTCGAAAGTAGAAAAGTGGCAAGAAATTTTGGTCCCAATCCAAGTTCAAAGGAATGGATAATAACTAATAAGTGTCGCTACTACAAAGAAGAAAGTCATTAGAAAGTTAATTCTCCCAAGTTAAAAGAGAGGTCTAAAAATAAGAAGAAAGAGCCAGAGAGTTAGTGTTGCTTCTGATTCGGAGAAAGATAGAGACATTTTGACCATCTCCTTAGGCATAGACTCTTTTGATGGTTGGATTCTCGATTTTGATTGTTCCGACCATATATACCCTCATAGAGATTAATTTGACATTTATGCATCGCATGATGGGGGAGAGTTCTCATGGGTAATATTAGATAATGTAAAACTATTGGGATAGGAACTTTAAAATCAATATTTGATCAAGTGGTTAAAAATTGATTGAGGTCAGACATGTGCTAGATTTTTATATTTTCCTAAGTGCTTTTGATGCCATAGTTGCACCTTCAAAGGCACTAATGGCATATTATAGATGTCGCAAGGTGCCTTGATTATTGTTAGGAAGGGATTAAAGATTGGTTGCCATACAAATTGCTTAGAAAACTATGATATGGGATGGTGCCATATCATCTTTTGATGATGATGCTACGTTGTTGTGGCATGTAAGGCTTAGCCATATGGGTGAAAGAGAGACGTTAGAGTTGCATAATAAAAAATTACTTATGGATATTAAATCTTACAAATTGGATTTTTGTGAATTTTGTGTTCTTAGCAAACAGTGCAAGGTTAAATTTGTTACTTCTAAATATATATATATATATATATATATATATATATATATATATATATATATATATATATATTCTTGAGTATATTCATTCAGATGTTTGGGGAAAAGCACCAATAACATCTCAGGGGGGAGCTCGATATTTTGTTACTTTACTGATGTCTAAAAATGTTTGGGTCTACTTCTAGAAGCAGAATTGTGAAGTGTTCGAGAAGTTCAAGTTAGAAAGCCAAAGTTGAGAAGTAAATAGGTAAGCAAATGAGAGTTTTAAGGACTGATAATGGTGGTGAGTACACGTCAAAAGAGTTTGAGGATTTATGCAAATAAGAAGGTATTGTTTGGTATTTAACTATTTTTAATAAGTCACAACAAAATGGAGTGGTTGAGAGGATGAATCAATATTACTAGAGAGAGCGCATTGCATGAGGTTGTTTGCCAATTTAGCAAAACAACTTTGGGCTGAGGCAGTTAATACAATGTGTTATCTTATTAACATGTCACCTTCTATACATTAGGAGTCAAGCCACCAAAAAAAGTTTGATATGGTAAGCCAACTAATTATTTAGATTTACATATTTTTTGCTATCCTATTTATGTTCTGTTGTAGGATGATGAGAGGACAAAACTTATTGCTAAATCCAAAATTGTATTTATTTGGGATGCAAAGTTGATGTGATGTGATTCAAGATCTCGAATCCTGACATATAGAAGGTGGAGCTCAATATAAATGTGATCTTTGACGAAGCCTCAATGTTGAAAAAAATTTAGCAACATGTTCAAGGTGAGAAGAAACCCAATAACTATGTCCATGTGGAGTTGAGTGATGAGCATATTATTGACAATATTGATTGAGGGGATTCTTCACATCAAGACGAGGAGGATGTATAATCATTTGAAGAGGAGTCTTATTCTATTGCTAAAATGTCTAAAAGGGATATTAAATTGCTATTGGAATTTCAAGATATTGTTGCACATACTTTTCTTATTATGTATGTTGTTGTTTTAACTTTTAAGGAGGCAATAGAAATTAAGTACAATGATAAGTGGCTGAATGCTACGATAGAAGAGATGAATTTGAAGGATCG
The DNA here is from genome assembly GCA_014218235.1 of Colocasia esculenta. Lineage (NCBI taxonomy): Eukaryota > Viridiplantae > Streptophyta > Magnoliopsida > Alismatales > Araceae > Colocasia > Colocasia esculenta. The sequence goes on along the minus strand of JACBKR010001666.1, from coordinate 29,568 downwards.
AATAGATGGATAGATCATATCTAAAAGGGGGGGGGGGGGGGTTGAATAGATCTAATCACCAATTAATGCGGAAGTTTAAGAAATTCAAAATTATTTCGAATCAGAGATCAATTCAGACAAACAATTTACTGATCTGAAGTGTGGGTGTGTGTAGATGATGTGTGAAGCAATTAAACACTTAGTATGAAGACGAAATCATATGCAAGTATCTAGTGCAGACAAGCAGATCAAACCAATGCACAAAGGATTTTTAGGTGGTTCGGAAATCACACCAGTGATTCCTACATCCACCTCTCACACGGTGAGGCCACACTACTCAAACCTGAGTACAACACACACTGGAGCACGACGACTCCAACACCCTTGAGCTCGACAACTCAAAACACACAACCTAGAGCACACCTACTCCAAAACAGAGCACGACGGCTCAACCACACAGTGAGTACGACGACTCACAAACTGTAGCTCGACGGCTCACAAACTAGAGCTAGATCAAAGACAAAAGAAATCAAATCCTCTAGCATTGATCTGATTCACAGATGTAGATGCCACCGATGAACTCGATGTGAGGTCCACAAAGAGGGATGTTATGGAGGGTGATCGTGATCGCCAAGTGCACGTGGGCACCGAATGGAGGCGCACGGCGAAGGGTACGGGATGGAAGAAGTGATCGCGAGCGTACCTTATTGGAGCGGGGAGATTACGCGGGGGATGATGTGGGTCTTATCTTCCTCTACGAACACGGCCGGCCGCGATAGAGGGCGTTTCCTCGTTCGATTATCCTTGCAAAAAAGATAAAGAAAATAAGGATTAGTCAAATAAGAAGTGTAGCATCGAATCCCAAACGAATAAATAAAATGAATAAAAATGTGGAGGACTCACCAGATGGTGGTTTTTAAACCCCTAAAATAGGTGTGTGTGTGTGTGTGTATGCATGCATGTGCGTGTAAAAAGAAATGAAATGGGCCACGAGGGGCCGAGAGGAGAGAAATGAAAATAGAAGGAAGGGAAGGGGGGTGCTTCCCCGATGGTTGGTCGGCGTGACGGGCCGTTGCCGGTTGAAGGGAGGACGTGGAGGAAGATGCTCCCCGCCTCGCGCGTGGAATGGAAGGAGACGACGGCGCCAGACTCCGGGGAAGAAGGATGACCTGGTGAGGAATGGCTCGGAGTCGAGGCGCCGATCCAGCAGGCCTTCGCCGCTTCTGGAATCCCCCCCCCCCAAACAAATGATTTTCGGGGGTCTATTTATACACAACAGATTCTTGAATCGCGTCCAAACAGGAAGCCGCGATTATGAATTGAATCGCGTCCGGGCGGCAGGCCGCGATTACGAAAGTCAAACCGATGTGACGGGCACATGATGGCGTAGCCTTAGCTATGCTTTAGAATCACGTCAGGCCAGGCCGCTGCGACTTGAATTGCCGCCCGGACACGATTACAATATGCGTGGTTCCGAGGCAACTGACTCATACACGCGCTGTCTGTTGACGCGGGATTGCGGATTTGACCTTCTAAATCACGTCGACTGACAAGACCGCGATTCAGGGATTTTGTTATGATTACAAGACGTAGCAACCTTAGGTGCGACGACTTTAGGGGCGTAGCCTTTTTGACTTTAAATAGCGTCCAACGAATTGGACGCCATTTTATACACGTGCTCATAAACGCGTCCGCCATGCACGATGCCTTCATGTTAAAAGCATGGTGGCGTCCTGCATGGCCGACGCGACAAGGTCGCACCCTTTGGAGCCGTCGCAACAAGGTTCCTAAATCGCTTCCACCAGTCCGAACGCCTGTCAATGAAGTTGTTCATGTGCCTCTGCGAACCAAATTTTGCTTCCGGGGGCGCTGCCCCCAGAGACCCCCACTGGGGCGCTGCCCCCGGACCCTTGCGACGAACCACATGGGGAAGCATCGAGAAAGAATGTGTAAGGCCCTCGAATTTCCGTCGCTTTATTTGTATTTATGCGTGTATATTCGTGCTTGCGTATGTATGTACATATTTACTTACGTATTAATTAGTACGAGTACGTGTGCATGTGTTTATATTAATATAAATAATGTATGTATTGCATGGTGATAGTATGGATATGATACCATATACATATTGCATGTATATACGCATGGTATGCATGATTTTCTGCATATTTTAGAGTTCTGGCCGAAGGCCATCTTGGCGTCAACCCCTAGCCATTTAGGTGGTGTCAGCGTCCAGACATGGATGCCAACACTAATCCTGGCGTCCAGCGATATGGACGCCAATCTCTCTGGCCTGCATGCGCAGCAGAGCTGCAAACTTCTGAAACAAGAAAGCCAGCCATTGGGGGGCTGTCCCCAACGGCTCTGAAAGCTGTCAAGTCACCTGGTGAGTGGGAGAGGGGTCTCTCCTACATGTGAAACCCGGAGCTCCCTTCCCCAGCCTCTCTTCACCCTTGCAAGAGGAGAAAAGAGAGAAAGAAAAACCCTAGCAGAAAACTGTAAGAAACCCCATCCTTGCCACCCAAAAATCTGAACTTCTGAAGCTTGATCCGGCGTTCCACTGCAACTGGAGGCTAGAAGGATCATCGAGGAAGGCTTCCCCGACCTCGGCTTGCTGTGGATCTCGCTTAAGAACCCAGAGGAGAGTTCATTTGGAGGCTTCTTGGGACAGCCCAAGGAGAGCTTCACCGAGCCCTAGATCCCTTGGTGAAATTTTTAAAAGGCAAGTGACCTATCCATGATGTTCTCGTATGTGTCTAGGTCGTTTCTATTATTTTTATGGATTTTTCCTCGAGTCCTAGACCCTCCCATTCACCCAAGTTTGAGAGCTCGGGTCTGTGTTTCTGCACAGACCTGCATTGACAGCAAGGTCAATGGACGCCGATATCATGCTTGGCGTCCATCGACCATGCCGCTGACCCTGAGTCAGCGGCCAGAGACCGCCGCCAAGTTCCTCTGGACAGAACAGTGACCTGTTCTGCCCTTCCTATACAACTATTTTCGGTATGGTTTCCGTGATGAGGATATATGGTAACCCTATACTCTATGTATATTGTCAATTGTGGTGTGTGGATGAGTGTGATGTGTGATGGTGAATGTAGGAATTTTATACCATGAATGTGTAAGCATGAATTATTGAAAATCTTGTCAATCCATGTTTCATGATTAGGAGTAGTTTGAATGCCTTAGTTTTGTTAGAGCATGAAGATTATAGATCAGTATATGTATTCTCAATTTTGATAATTTGTCCATTGCTTGCATGAGTTGCAAATAAATTCGGTTCGGTAAATAGGAGGACATGCAAGAATGGTTTGTGGTGATCGATTTGTGATTGTATGATTTAGGATAGTTCTGTATTCTCAGATCATGTATATGATAGTAACCTCTGTTAAAACAGTAAGTGGCAAAATCGCATGATATGTTAAACCCATGTTAACTTAAGTTGTGAATAGCATGCTAAATAGGTGTTTTATTTACTGTAATTCTATTTCGCCCAGGAAAAAAAATCTAAAAAATTGAGTGTATGATCTAGACCCGAAAATAGCATGTGGTTAAAATTCAGGTCATTTGGACCAGTATATAAGAAGTTATGTATTTTCCATGTGAATTATAGAAATCTACGTATGATATCGTAATGTGATTAGATAGTGCTTAAACCTAACTTGAATGGTGAAATTACTGTGTGTTAAGCTCCTGAAATCTGTAGTGCCATGTTAGAAAAATAGAGATGTGCATGTGAGTGAGAAAGTGAGTGAGATGAAAAGTGCTAGGTGTAAAACCATGTGTAAATCGGTAAAATGTGTAAAGTGTAACTGTGCCAATGTGACACTGCTTCCGTAGAGGGCAGTGGAGCTGTATCAGGGAAAAATCCCCCTGAGAAAGTTCAATGTGTAAGTGACCCTAAGGGCATTAGGGGGAAATCCTGGAGGTGGACAAGTACCACTGGTTAGGGTGGAGACTTGTTCTCCCATTCTGCGCAGTCCAAGAGTCGCCATTAGAATGCCTAGATGGCGTCTATGTGTAATGTGATGTGTATATGTCCTTCTTTGGTGTTGGACTATGTGTCACGGCACCTAAAATGTGTAATGTGTAATGTGTAATGTGTATGTGTTCATGTGTAAATGTGTAGTGTACGAATGTGAAATGTGTATGTGTAAAGTGCAACTATGTGAAAGAGGAAACTTGTGTAAAGAAAATGTGAAATTCTAAATGAGAGGGTATGATGTTGAAACCCATGTGAGACAAATCTGAAATCATGTGAAATCAGTGAATTTATGTTATTATCATCATGTTATGATGTGCAAAGATGTCTAGAATCCATGTTAGGGATAATTGGTGAAAACGGGTACAAGATAGCATGATTGTGTTCACATGATATGTTTTACTCAATATTGTAGCTCTCATGTATAGGTTTTCAGCCATGAAACCATGTGAAATCAGCAACTTAAAGCATGTGAAAATGTTTATGTATGTGTTTAAAAACATGTAAGATCCATGCTAGTCGTGTTTTCCTTTCATGCATGCACAATGTTCAATGTTGGTAGCTCTCATGTCTTGGTTCTTTAAAGACAAAATTTCATGAGTAAATGGAATAGAGAGCATGCGATAGGTAAATTTTATCCTTAGAATCTGAAAGCATGATCCATGTATAAATTTGTAAAACTTTCATGATAGGTTGAAACTTTAAAATGACTAGCATGCCATGTGTTGCAAATTGTAAATGTGCATGTAGAAATCACTAAGACTTATACGTGTATGTTATGAGTAGTGTTGCTTGCTGAGTCTTTGGACTCACTCCTTGCTTCGGCGTACAGGTGTAGTTGGTGACGTGGCACCTTTGGAGGAGGCAGCAGAGACGGACTTCGAGCGCGGAGATTAGCTAGTTTTGGAGTTTCTTGTGACTCGTGTATTTCATAGTATGTAATTTGAACATTGTATTAGAATTATCATGAAAATGATGTAAAAGTGTGGACATTATGTATTTAAATTTCAGCAATTTAAATTATGTGAACTTTAGTTCTTGTTGTTAATCGCAAACTTCATGTATGCTTAATGTGGATGATGAATGAATGACGACAGATGTCTTTTACTTCCGCTACTCTGTTGTATATTCGCGTGTATCTCAGCTATTAGTATCGTTTGGGTAAATGTCCCACTGTGAGGACTCTTGCTATACCGACGTGGGTTGGTATAACCGTACCGGTATAATGAGGGCCGTCACAGAATGAGTGAGATCCAGAAATATTGGAAAATTACTCTTGCGAGGCAAAAATAGGGCCATTTGTGGCATTATAGCGCAATATGATATTTGCCCGCGGTGGAGCCAAATTCGCGCGTCTACAACAGACTCAATCAAACACAGAAATCTGCACAGAACTTCATGCACACATCTCACAGACGAAAGTGAGAAGAACACTCCAAGAAATAAGTAAAATAAATGTAAATTGGATGTTCCTTGGTGAAGAGGTCTTGCAGAAGCTCGAATTGAAGAGACTTGAAAGAATTCGATGAAGATCCCCTTCAATTTGCGATGCTCTGCTCCAATGGCATCTGAATTGCCAGAAATTCTTCTTCTACTGCTGCTCTTCAGTTAGATCTGCACCCTTTCTCAGCACATCACACTTCTCTCCAGAGATTGGCCTTGATTACTACGTCCTTCCTCTTGAAAGGATGGTCTGCAGCTTCTGGAGATGGAGCAAGATCTGGAAAAACCCCTTTTGCCGCCAAAAAGCTTCTTCTGGGAATTGTATGGGCTTGGTTGCCCTTGGGGTACGAGGATCATGGGTATTTATAGACCCATATGTCTATGAGGTGCCTTGGGGTGCGTGGGCACACAAATCTAGGTCAAATCATTTGATTCCCATGCAGACACGTGCCTAGAAAAATTCTCGTTTTTGAGCTTTAATCGAAGTGTGTCGACACACAGGCAGACTGTGTCGATACCACTGGCTACTGGCTTCAGAACAGGTTCTGGGAGGGACAGTGAGTGTCGACACACAGACACTGTGTCGACACCACTGGCTACTGGCTTCAGAACAGGTTCTAGGAGGGACAGTGAGTGTCGACACACAGGCAGACTGTGTCGACACCACTAGCAGACTGTGTCGACACACAGGCAGACTGTGTCAACACCACTGTGACAAAGTTATGTAAATTTGAAAATATGAAGTGTGAACCATTAACATAAGTCATTATCATCAACATTTGAAATATTAACATGTCATTTAGTCATCATTTTAATATGTACAAATGTACAAAATGTCATCATCAAAATCAAATTATGAGTGATGTCAATTAGTCATGATTAAAATCATCATTAAAAGGTTTCAAATACACACTCAACACAATATTCTCCCATTTTTTGATGATGACAAAATAAATACAATTTTCTTTTATGTCTGCAATTTCTCCCTCTTAAGTCTTTGCAATTTCTCCCCCTTTTTTGACAACATAAAAAAAAATTCATAAAGAGAACAAAGAATGGTAAGAGATCAAGAAATTCAGTTGTGAAAATGAAGGTTCATGAATGATCAAAATAAGTAAGGCAAAGTGATATTGACATATGAGAGAAGTTATTGTGCGTTTGGTATTGTGCAATAAAGTTTAATCATAAAGACACTCAACACAAGATATAGCAAGATATAATGATCTGAATGTAGTTAAAATAATGATACAAATGTCAAGTGAAGTGACCTATATGAGTGAGCAGAAGTATTTAACAAGGATGTTATGAGCTTCAATTTTAACACAATGTAGAATAATAGGTCTAAACTCAGTATACATGAACTTTCACTACAAGAAAAAACGCATTTAGAGACCGACATTTTCGGTCTCTATTCAGTCATTATTCGCTCAAAGACCAAATAATGACCGAATAGAGACCGAATTGTCGATGAAGAATTCTGGTCACAATCTGTGACCGAAAGATTTCGGTCACTAAATAGTGACCGATTAGTGACCGAAATCTTTCAGTCACTGAAAGTCGTTATCAGCGACCGAGATATTCAGTCACTAATTCGGTCACTAAATAGTCACCGATTAGTGACCGAATTAATTCAGTCACAAATCAGTCTCTATTTTAGGGATTAAATAGTGATCGAATTATTTGATCACTGATTGTGACCGATGGAATTCAGTCACAAATCGGTCACTATTTTAGGGACCGATTAGTGACCGAATTAATTCGGCCACTAATCGGTGACTATTTTAGGGACCGAACAGTGACTGAATTATTCGATCACTGATAGTGACCGATGGAATTCAGTCACAAATCGGTCACTATTTTAGGGACCGAACAGTGACCGAATTAATTCGGTCACTAATCGGTCTCTATATTTTTAATTAATTTTTTAATATATATATATATATATATATTTATACATTTTTAAGAAAATAACCTATGTAAATACAACAATGTCCACAACAATAATAAATGTCCACAAGATAACAATAATAAAAATGTCCACAAAATAACAATAATTAAATATCCACAAGACAACAATAATAAAAATGTCCACAACACAACAATAATAAAATGTCCACAACACAATAATAATAAAAATATCCACAATAATAATAAAAATATCTACAACACAACAATAATAAAACATCCACAACAATAATAAAAATATACAACAATAATAAAAATATCCCAATATCACAATAATAAAATATCCACAACAATAATAAAAATGTCAACAACAATAATAATAATGAAATGAAAATCATGAATCCTCGTCCTCGTGCTCATCCTCGTGCTTGTCTCCTCCCATGCCACCCAATGAAGGAACCTACAATACATATATAACAATAATAAGTTAAATTAAATACTATTATAAGCAATAAATTATTTAAATTTATAGTATTTTATTTTCTCACATTCGATCAATATTTTGGTCACACTTAAGATGAATTTGAGCGTCGAGCTCAAACCGGGAGTCCGAATTGAACTCCGTCAGTTTTCACAAGTCACAACCATCGCCTCGACCGTGCTGGAACAAACCAAAGGCCAATCGGATTAGTATTTCTAATTTTGGACCCTCAAACCTAAGTTTTTCATTTTTACTAAACTAACTTGCTTAATGTGAATTTGAACGTCGACCTCAAACTGAGAGTCGCAATTGAACTCCGTTAGTTTCCACAAGTCACACTCATCGCCCCGACCATGGTGGAACAAACTGGAGGCCAATCAGATGAGTATTTCTAATTTGACCCCCAAACTTAGCAAAGTTCTTTCTTTTTAAACAAAACTAAACTAAACTAACTTGCTTAATGTGAATTTGAGCGTCATTAGTTTCCACAAGTGACACTCATCGCCATGGCCGTGCTGGAACAAAACAGGGGCCGATCGGATTAGTATTTCAAATTTTGGACCCCCCCAAACCAAGCTAAGTTCTTCCTTTTTAAACTAAACTAACTTGCTTAAGATGAAATTGAGCGTCGAGCTCAAACTAGGAGTCCAATTGAACTCCGTCAATTTTCATAAGTCACAATCATTGCCCTGGCCGTGTTGGAAAAAATCGGAGGCCAATCGGATGAGTATTTCTAATTTTGGACCCTCAAACCTAAATTCTTCATTTCTAAATTAAACTAACTTGCTTAAGATTAATTTGAGTGTCGAATTCAAACCGGGAGTCCGAATTGAATTCCGTCAATTTCCACAAGTCACAACCATCATCCTGGCCGTGCTGAAAAAACTGGAGGCCAATCGGATTAGTATTTCGAATTTTGGACCTCTAAACCTAACTAAGTTCTTCTTTTTTAAACTAAACTAACTTGCTTAAGATAAAATTGAGCGTCGAGCTCAAACTAAGAGTCCAAATTGAGCGTCGGGAACAATAACACTGAGTGCCTATAATACAAACAAATGGGCAAAGTTCAAGAATTCTTGGCATGCTATGTGGGTTCCTTCTTTTAATCCTTCCCTAAATAGCTAAACAATTTCAATAAGGTAACATTTTTTTATGAGAAACACTAGAAAAAAAATTCATACATAAATGAAACAGAGATGAGAAAAGATATAGGAACCAACAAATTGTCCTTGATAGAAGATAAAAAGATATTACAAATTACAAAAGGATAACTGTATACTAAATCCAGAGCTAACCTTTATAACTTCTGCAATGGCAACTGTCTTGTTGATAGCTTGTCCCATTGCCTTCAACACAATTTCCCTCATCCGTTTTTCCTGAATAACCAGTGAAATGATCCACAATTAAAAAAGTGATTCAGAAAAAAAAAATCATTGATAAGTGGTATTGAACCCTTTTTTTAAAGTGAATGGTACCACAAGTATATTAATGAAAATGGGAAAGAATGTACAAGTGTAGGCATACAAAAAGGCCCCAAAAATCTGCCAGGCCCGCCTATACAACACCATCCAATTATTACAGATGAAGACACACTTTTAGATTGAGAAACATGGTAGCAGATTTTTTATGAAAGCAAGGACAATGCTGAAAAACTATTTGTTGTGGTTTAGCCCCAGGTCGAAAATATGTGGGTGTTTCATCTCTATATATATGTAGAGAATTCCCTCAACTCAATATGTTGTGATTCAGTCCCATATTCGAAATCAATGGGAGTTTCACCTCTATACATGTGGAGGATTCCCTCAACTGAATGCCTAAGTTTTGAGTTAGAGTTCGGTCCTTTAACATGGTATCAGAGCCAGTTTAACCATGGGAGTTAAGAGCAAAACTGGTATTAACAGAATCCATTCCTAAATATATATGTCCCCCAATTACATTACATGTAATTGGAAATGAGAGTTAACAAATAGTGGCATCAACATCTGTGCATCCTAATACAAATGACAACACTCCATTTTCCTATTGTTCAAGTGCTACATAAATAACATGTTACACATTCATAAATATCTTCAATGATTGTGACAATCTGATATGGCATTTTCTTATAATTGAAGGGTGATATTACTTTATTCAGAAGACCATGCTTGATTAGAGAGATGTGTCTGTCTTTTTATCTTAAACTTATCTTATAGATGGCTAAAGTTTATAGAGCCAATTTCAGCTAAAGTAGCCTATAAATGAACATGAAGAATTGGCTTTGCTCATTTTCAGTAATATTCTAGGTCTTTCTTACTACTCTCCTTCAGAAATTATAGGTCTAAAGCAGTCTAAAATAAACATGAGAAATTATTCAATTGCTTCTTTCCTCTTTTTTTTTTACTTGTACCATTTTTTTTGCCTTCTTTGCCCTGTTTTGGGCTGGTATTTGTCCTATCTAGCATGAACCTAGAAAAGAGAGGTTAAAACTACCATCTAGAAGAGGCTGAGCCATGTTCACCATACTGCCACTTCACCTGCTGCCTCCTCCAGTTGCCACTTCACTCAGATAATGTTCAAGTCATAGCAGTTGGTCATATCCAAATGCTGGGCAGATATAGAAGGCAATTATCATGGGGCTGCTGACGCAGGGTCATAGACCCATTCGAAACAAAGAAATCCTGAGATTGATGTTTCAACTGAAGCAATGGGGTTAGGATGGTGTTTTGGTTTATGTATTGTTAAGGTTTAGTGTTTAGTCCCATTTCAGATATCTATGGCCGCCTTCCCTTTTGTATGTGGAGCACTCCCTTAATTGACAGGGTACCAATGCTGGGCATCAACAGTGCGCAAAATTATACCATTGATACCTATTCAAAACAATGAAATCTTGAGATTGAGGTTGAGTTGGAGGTACAGGCAGAGAAAATCTTTCAGTATGTCTGGGCGAAAAGAACACAGATGAAATTCAATGGAATCATCAAAATTTGGTGACTTCATTAGAGTGATCATATCAACAATGGATGACATTACGAATTAATAACATTAGCAAAGTTAGAAGTTGGGAAAAATATAAAGGAAGATAATAAAAGAAACGAGAAGGCAGAAACATCTCACAAGCTGCCTTATACTAAGTAATTCTTAGAAAGTTTGAACACTCTTAAGTAAGAGGAAAAATACATATTGAGACAAAAAAGCTTCATAATTCTATTTGAAGCCTAGACACAACCCTATTCTTTCTGCACATACAGAGAAAGAACATACTTCAATCCCTCAATCTTTCATCTGCAACTCCCATTACAATCCCCATGAAATTTGGAACTACTGCATTCGACAGATGAATGGATGTTGATGGTAAAGTTCTACTTGAATAAGTTCTTTCCATGCTGACAAGTTTACTAAGGACGCCATGAGTTAGCATTTTCATTTTATTGCATTTTTTCAGCTCAATTTACTGAAAATTTTCCAGCGCTCTGCCCAGTTTCTTCCTTTTTGCCATCACAGCCTTCTTCAACATGGATGGTTTCAGATGTTTCACTTTTGATAAGGTATGTTTTTCCAAATATATTTAACTAAGTAGGCACAGGAGTAGTTTCATTAACCATAGAACCTTTCCAAACAGGAAGTGATATTTTCATATTTTTATTAAGCTAAAAGGGAAGAGAAAAGTTGTCATGTTACCTACAGCAGACATCACACATTGGTGCTTCTAGTGATTTTTATGTTATCCACTTATACCTGCTCAAGGTCATCAGAATATATGATGTTTCACTTAATGTCACTGTAGCATATTTACTGAATAATATGATGAAATGGTTCTATGTCAGAGGTGATCTTGGTTACTGTAATGCATTGTCTCCAAAATCCCTGTCCAGAGACCTGCATGCCATCGGGTTTAATACTGTCTGGATGCTAGATCCTGGAATTAAACACGAGCCAGGTTATTTTGTTTATGACAGTGGATCTGAAAATGATGTTTGGAAAAGGAAGATGGAAAACCATTTATAGGTAAGAGTCCATACTGTATCCCATTCTCATTCTTTTGGCCATCTGGAAGCACAATGTGATTTTCTTTTCCTTTTTGGACCAACTTAGGAGAGGTATGGTCTGGTCCCCGTGTTTTTCCGATTATACTCGACAACAACCCGTTTATGGTGGGCTAAGTTAGTGAAAGATTTCGTCTCCAATGGTGTTGATGGCATATGGAATGACATGAATGAACCTGCTATTTTCAAGGTGAGATTGGCATATGAAATTTGTATCTTTCTGTTTATACTAATTTTCAAAAGATTTGCATTTTTGTAGGTTGTGACAAAAACTATGCCAGAAAGTAACATTCATAGGGGAGATACGGAACTGGGTGGTCATCAAAATCATTCTCACTACCATAATGTAAGTTCTTTTCCTATTGTCTTGCACTAAAGTGGATATCATACAGTATTAGTATGACACAATTGTCTGATCCATGCATTATTCATCCTTTAAATATAATATATACACACATGATAATACTATATATGAGCTAGAGTTCATATTCTTAGTATGTATCCTAATTTCACTTTCATGTTAGGTTTATGGCATGCTAATGGCTGCGTCCGCCCCTGGATATAGCTTGCATCAGTCTGGCTATACTGATATAGTTCAACTGCAAGAAATGTCCACACCTCAGCCAATGGACCAATATCAAAATGGGTTTAAAAGGTTCTGGTCAGTCTTATACCAATTCTTAGAGGCAGGCTTATGTCTATTTATTTGATCATGACAGCATGACCTGTGATGCTGAGGTGGCCAATGAACTGAAATCTATCAAAGACTTCGGAGTCAGGCCCAAGCCACTGAGTTCACCTTTGTCCAACAGAAAAAAGCAAAAAAATATAAAGAGACATTAATCCTAGATAAAGATATACATGTGGTCAAAAAACAATAATAACTACAAGTATCCTGCTAGGATTAATATGTATATTTTGTCCCTACAAGTAGAGAGTAAAAATTAACTGTAAAATATACCAAAGGGTCTACTTCTAAAGAAAATTAGCAGTTTTGGATTAACGCTAAACAACTCCATGTCTAGGCACTGCTCCCTTAGCTTCCCGGTCCAAGTTATCTATGGCACTGCTGCTCCTTTTGTCAGATGTTTTCATGTCATTCTGCCGGGCTCTTCTATTTGCAACTTCACTTGAATTTTCTGAGATGCCTTTTCAGATTTTTTTTGTTCTATGCCATATATGTTGATTTATTATCTATTTTGTCCTAATTAACTGCATTTTCTTAAATTCCTAATTTTTTCAACACGTTATTCCTGATTTTCTAGAAATTGATTCTATTCTGCTAACTGGGAATTGCGAATAGTATGCGAGAATCAAACTGAAAATATTTCTATGAGCCAATTGATCTAGGTCAGGTTTCATGGGCAAGATGAGGGTCAACGGTACCATTGTTTCTTAGAGGATATACCATGATGGAGCATCAGAGAGTGGGATCTTTCAAAAAAAAAAATTATAATTTGATTGTATATATATTTGTTAGAAGATATCACTGTTATCATATAACTTATATTTCCTCTGCCCAACTATATATTATTAGATATTCCTGTGAGAAACATAATTGCTAGGTCTATTCATTATCATTGCCACTTTGCTTTGAAATGTAGACTAGATAGAGTCATAGAGTTATGGCATTGGTCTATTTTTGCTTAATAGTTAAAACAACCACCCACTCTCATTAGTCAGTTTTTGCTCTGGAATTTTGATGTACAATATGAACTTCATTCATATGAAGCTCTTGATTCATTAATTGCCAAAGCACATATCTGTTTCATTGATTGCATATATCTGCAATGAGGTATATTTCCTATCCCCAACCACAATAGAGTCAAAACTTAACTAGGACAGTTAGATTTACATTGGAGTCTGTAGAGGTTACAATAGAAGAATTCTGCCCACACTGGTCAGAAATTAGGACCTGTTACATTTCAAATAAAATGATGGCAAGACATCAAAACTTCCCTTTTACAATGTCATTGAGTATGGCCTTTCAGACACCTGGAATGCCACCTCAGATTTTGATATTGTTCAGAGTGTATAAAATTCAGTATCCACATCATCCCTGACTCTGACTAGAAACTATAATTCTTGGTGATGATTATTTTAGAATGTTGTTTGGTATTTGTTATTGGCATTCAAGGAAATAGATAGAAACACATACAATTATCTAACAGGAAAACATATATTAAAAATGTTTTCACTGCAGTTAGTGAATGTTCTCACCAATGCAAAATTTAGTAAAGAGAGGGTACACAATTTTTCACTATAGATAGTGCACTGCTTCCAATAGTAAACATCTTGGTATTTTGCCTTTCTTTTCTAAAAACCCCTTCTCCCTCTACGTTTGGCATCCCAGCAACCTTACTCTATCTTGGCCATATGATTAGTAGACTTGATTACATAATGCTTAATTTCATTAGATATCTTTCATCTTTCAATGCATATGATTGGATATCTTTGAAGTGTGCTGACTTATTAAACATGAAATTCTGACGTACTGCATAATTGTTTTGCAAATCAGTTTCCAGTAAGGAAAACAAAACTGACACATCTTAGGTATTCAACTGGTCGACAATTTTCTAGGAGAACAATTTTAATCATGTTAATCAGGTCATTGGAAATCTCTGAGCTGTGGATGCATGATCCTCTAGAAATCCAGTACCTTTTGACACCTTAATGAGCTGAATAATCAACTTGATTGAGAAGATTTGAATTTCTGCTAAGATCTGATTAGAAAATGTATGAGTTTGCGATAAAATAGTTCTCAATTGGCAACTTTCATGGAGACATTTGGTTTTTAATTAGTTGTCTCTTCCAAGTCATTTCCATGGATTCATGTTAGTCTGTTCTTTTTTATTCTATAGAGATGTATCTTCTATATGTTAGGATGCTGATGATCATCTCTTTTTTTTTGCTTATCTGAATATGATAAAAAGTGAATATGATAATGAATATATTTTTGTAGACTCTCAAGGATTATAATTTTGTATGTTTTTCTTCTCTATGTAATTTTCTTTCTATGTTCTTGAGGGTGTGTATGAGTAACTTTATAGTTATCACCTTTAGAAGATAGATAAAATCATTGAGAGTGTGCACAATAAATCAATACACATTATAGAAAGAACAGATGTTTGATGCATTCTGAAGAGAAGAAAGAATAGATCTTTGTTGCAACTATTTTTTACATGTCCTAAAATGCAACTCCCTTAATTAAAGTTCTTAAGGTTTTAGAGGTTTTCTCACTGAGCACAATTTTTTTTCCTTTTTTGAAATTTTACTTCATATGTATCTGTCTTTCTCAACTCAGCCATTTTTTTTCTTGAGGCATGTGGTCTGGAGTTTATAGAGTTCTTCTCCATTCTTGAGTCAGAAAACTGTAAGCGGAACCCATCACTGTGACTAGGTTTCAGTTTATGTTTGTGATGGGGGACGAAGAGGGAGGGAGGAAAGGACGAAGTCCGGACGTCCACCGGAGCAGGGGAAGGATGGAGGAAATCCGGAATCCACCGGAGGAGGGGAGAGGAGTCGAGAAAGAGGGGGGAGACAGGAACTGGCTTCCGCCGAAACAAGTCTTTTCTGATTTTTTTTTCTTTCATCAAATCTATCATCCCATCCGCAGGGATACGGGTAGATACATATAGGAGGGGAGGGGCTAACAAAAGACCAAAATACCCCTTCCCTCAAAATATTCCATAAAAGCCCAAAAATTACATAAAACAGGAAAATACCAAATGGCACCCAAATGGGCCAAACAAAAATATCTTGGCCTGCTAAAGATCATCTAAGGCCTCAAAAATCCTGTATAACGCCGTCGTCTAACCAGAGTGACGTCGGCTCCGCACGACGATGTCAGTAAACCCATGACGGGTCAAAACGAGCAAGTCTTCGAGTGTTCACACCAATTAATACATCTCTGAACATCTGAAGTCTCGAGTCTCGTTCCGCATTCACGGTCCCCGTCAATCTCCCCCACTTCGAAAAAATTCGCCCTCGAATTTTAAAGTGTCGAAGTAGGAGAACGATATATGCCAGAACTGGAATGAAATATGCCATACGAATCATAATATCACAAATCTCGAGTTGTCGACCAGAGTGTGCCTCACGAAAGTCTAACCAGACCTCATCAAAATCTTAGAGAGTAAACTCGGAGTCAACCACGACAGTAGATGACAAACCAGCTGGACGATCTTCCGCGAACACACAATATGATATCGACTGAAGACCTGAAAGGGAGAACAACTCGGGGTCCCATGTGTCATCTCTCTCAGACTCAGTGCAAACAATATTATCTGACACTAGGGATGACGCCTCCGACAACATGTTCTGTGGCGCCACTTGATCATTATGCATATCTTGCAACTCTGACTGTATCTGTATCTCCATGTCAGCTAATGTTGCGTCAGACTCATCAATCACTACTTGCTCTGGCTCTGGACACTTGGCATCTAAGACGGGATCTGCTACACAATCCGTCTTTTGCATTTTAGCAGCAAGGATATCACGTAACTCGCGAATTTCATTTTTGATGATGCCCCAAAGGGGGCTTTCGACAATTTCCAACTCTTGCTTCGGCCTTCAGCAACTTACTCTCCGTGAGGGAAGTGGCGCATCGGGGTGAGGACCAATTGATGGGGGATGGATCTATAGGAGAGCAAAACTCTGACCTGGAGGCCTGGCGGCCGACGTGCAAGGGTGAGCCAGGCAGAGGCACTGCTTGGTGGTGACCGGCAGAAGGAGGCCGGGTTGTTCCTGCTACTTGGGGCGTCCAGTGCAAGGGTGAGGGTGACGGAGGGCCCACAGCGAGTCTCGCTCGCGGACAGCGGCGGCGCGGCGAGGTGGCGAGTGCCACGGGCGTGCGCGGCGGGAGAAGTCTGCGAACTGGGGCGGGGGGAGTCGTGGCGGAGGTGGCGAGACCCGTCCCAGGTTGGCTGGAGCGGGCCGGCGCAGACCAGTGGCCACGGACGTCCGACATGATGGAGGGCCGGAGGAAAAGGGGTCCGAGGACGTCGAGGCTCGCGCGGGAACACTGGTGCGTACAGGTACACGGGGTCGTGTCGTCGTCAACTCCGACCTCGAGCAGATTCATCCGGGCACCAGCAGCGGTCAATGAGCCCCAGGTGAATCGGGCCGGCGGGACGGCCGCAGCGACGTTCGGATCGTCAAACGGAGCTCGGATGATCCCGCCGCACGGGCGGTGCGATGAGATCTGGTGCACCGCCGGCACTGTAGCCGGGGCACTGTAGCGGGCCGGCTACAGTGGCCAGCCGGACCAAACCGGGTTGGCCCGGTTCGGTGCCCTCCCCCTTTTATCTCCTCCCTGCGTCGCGCAGAGGGAGAGACAGGGGAGGGCTGAGAGGCTTCGCCGGCGCAGCGGATTCGGGGCGGAGGTGGTCGGCGCGGGAGGGGCCGGCGACGGCGGTCGGAGCTCCGGCGTCCGCGTTGACCGGCGGGTCCTCCGGCGGTGTCCTTCTCCTCCGGTGGTGTCTCCTCCCACCTCCTCTTCTACCTCGGCGGTTTCGGAGCGGAGGTGGCCGGCGCGGGAGGAACCGGCGACGGCGATGGATGGGGGGTCGGGGAGGGCTTCACCCGCGCAGGGGGCTTCGGGAGGCCCGCAGGGTGTCGCGGGGGGCTTCCGAGAAGGAAATCCGGCGCAGGGAGGGGAACCACGCCGTGGGTGGGGGGGGGGGGGGGGTTCGCGCCGGGGATTCCTGGAAGGGACAAGGCCGTACGGGGGGGAAGAGAGAACCGGGGGGGGAGTTTCGCGCAATGGGGGGAGTTCACGCAGTGGGTGGGGGCGGGGTTGAGCAGGGGGTCGCGGAGTGGGGAGGAAGATGAACAGTGGGGGGGGTCTTCGGGAGGGAGACGGAAACGAACAGGGGAAGAAGAGAGGGGGATCGAGGGGTGCTCTGATACCAGGTTGATGGGGGACGAAGAGGGAGGGAGGAAAGGACGAAGTCCAGATGTCCACCGGAGCAGGGGAAGGATGGAGGAAATCTGGAATCCACCGGAGGAGGGGAGAGGAGTCGGGAAAGAGGGGGGAGACAGGAACTGGCTTCCGCCGAAACAAGTCTTTTCTGATTTTTTTTTCTTTCATCAAATCTATCATCCCATCCGCAGGGATACGGGTAGATACATATAGGAGGAGGGGCTAACAAAAGACCAAAATACCCCTTCCCTCAAAATATTCCATAAAAGCCCAAAAATTACATAAAACAGGAAAATACCAAATAGCACCCAAATGGGCCAAACAAAAATATATTGGCCTGCTAAAGATCATCTAAGGCCTCAAAAATCCTGTATAACGCCGTCGTCTAACCAGAGTGACGTCGGCTCTGCACGACGACGTCAGTAAACCCACGACGGGTCAAAACGAGCAAGTCTTCGAGTGTTCACACCAATTAATACATCCCTGAACATCCGAAGTCTCGAGTCTCGTTCTGCATTCCCCGTCAGTTTGTCTATATGTGGTTTTATATCTCATGAACTGGGTTATAGTTGAAGCACAGGCATAATATAATGTTTCCCTAACAAATATTCTAGAGCCATTGTCGATGCTAAGTCGGAACAATTGGCTACACCTCCGCCTCCGCCTTTACCTCCTCTATGATCTCCACCAGCACCACTGCCAATGCCTCCACCTCCTCAGGAACCACCACCAGCTCACACAGGTGTGAATTTACAAAGATTAGAACAGAAAAAAAGGAAAAAAACTGCAAGCTTATTTGTGGCATCACCCAATAATGTGTTTTTTTTTATACATGTTCATTTCATTTAATTTATGGTAGGATAGCTTTAAAAAACTCATGTTTTACTGTAAAACATACAGCCCTCCCTCAAATTTGGTTATAGGATTGCACAACAATGCACAGGAACTTGAAAAATTATATTGAATAGACTTAATGTAGATGCAGAAATATCACACCTTAAGTTTGCATGGGTAACAAGGACATCAATATAATGTCCCTGTTGTGGCCTTCCAGGGCATGTCATCTATCCAAGGATTAAAACTAAAACAACCCCGTGGGAAAACTGGGAAAAGACTATTCTTATTTAAACAGTTTAAACTGTTTTAGGTTCTTATGTTGTATGTGCTTATATATGGAACCCTTACACATCCATGGGAATTGTGAATGGGTATAATTTTATGGATTGCAAGTGGAAGGGATATAAAGTGGGAGAATTCAAGATGTGGACTTCTAACTGCTAATATTTGTTAGAAGTGGATATAAAGTGGGACATAAAAACTCATAAAGTACATTGTATTCTAGAGATATGCAGACTGAGATACATTAAGTGATCACATCTACTATGTTTTCACTGTTTTATCTATTTCATTAATTCTAACTAAAACAAAGAGGAAACAACAAAACAACTTTGACATCTATTAAAGAACATGGACATAGTTAAGTTTAGAAGATTAGTCTTTGAAGAGGTCCCGAGACATTTAGGAATACTCAAATTGTAATCATCTAATTTCAATGATTATCACTTGCTCTGTGGTTTGATGGTCCAAATTCTAACTAAAATATGCAGGATTTCAGTGGATATCCAGTTTTACTGACCGGGTCACCATGAAAGAAACCATGAGATAAAATTTGTTCAAGGTATGACTCGATAGCATATCTACCCAACCTGCACTAAGAAGTAATGCATAGGTCAAACAACCAATTTCAACAATCCCAACAAGAAATCAAACAAACTAGGAAGCAAGGGGCAAAAATGTAAAGGACAACACTTTAGAATGCAACTTAAAAGATCAATAACAATCAAATACCTTTTACAGCTAACTCCCAACTCATCTAATGCCTTTATTCTGTTTATTTTTACTCCCGGCACATACTCCATTGTTAAAACCTGCATTCAAGTTGATACTCAATAGACAGTAAACAGGAATAACCATCCAACTAGAAATTCTGCATGAGTATAGACCTGAGGCGTAGTATACTCCAGTATATGTTTGGTACTTTCACAATCCATAGCTTGGAAATTCTTAGCAAATAATTCTGCATTAGCTGCTTCCTTGGTGTAGTCTATCTCCTAGAATCAGTAAGAGAGTCATCAATCTAAGAACTTACATGGGATATTGAGAACACAAGTTTGGCCCCAAAAATGCTATGTAAATCTATTTAAGGCTCTTGAGAGTTGGGACTGAATTGCTCTAGGCATGTGAAGAGAATGTAACTATCTAACAACTGGTTGAAAGAATGTGTCAAATCATAGAGCTCCACCAGTCAAGGTGATATTTAATTTATTTATAAACCAATATTTGTTTAACTTTTCTACCAACACAGGATGGATGGCAAGTGGAAGGGATATAAAGTGGGAAAATTCAAGATGTGGAATTCTAACTGCCAATATTTCTGAAAACCGATTGTATAAACGAAATGGATAAACATGTGCTGCTATATATTTGACACAATAATAATTTCCAATATTTGTTAGAAGATTTGACAGTGATCAGATAAATTATATATTTGCACTGTGCAACTATATATTGAAAAAAAGATAGCTTTCTTGTTTTGTTCTTTCAAATTTTCATTGCATATATGATCAGATATCCCTGTGCATTTATAATGCGTAAAATAGATTGTACAAATTAGATCAAGTATGTGAAACATATATTTGTAAAAAATAACTTCCAATTTTTGTTCTTTTAACAAAATGTTTATGCCTTCATGTGCTAGATGGCATATTGATGAGCATCTTTTATCTTACTTATCTGAAGATGATAAAAAGAAAATATGAGTCAAGTTTTATAGTGTTTTCTTAAACTTATTTTTAAAATTTAGTGATCTATTTTATGGTGCTGAGTTTAAATCAACCGTTTGACATCCTACCTTCATAATCAACTTGCATGGCTTGATTTGAATTCATGTTAGTATGTGATTAGAAATGTCTAAACTTGGATGTGATTTGCATTTAATTGATAACTTACATGGAAACATTTGTGTTTTAATTGGTAGTGTCCTCCGAGTCATTTTCCATGTAAACATTTGGATTTTAATTGGCAACTTCTTGCTTCTAATAGGCTTACATTTGGGATGTGATTGGTAACTTAGCAGACTTTAGGCAGAGTTTTGGAGAATATGAAATTTTTGCTATTGAGTGTTGACACAATTGACAATAAAGGCAAGTATGATTGGATAACATATTAGTTGTTCGTAAATATTAGTTGATTTGATAGCATGTGTTTGTTCTTCTACCTATGTATCTCTCTTTATTTATTTTTGAGAGTGTGTGAGCAAGTTGATAGGAGTGTTTTTTTTGTCACCCTCTCTTTCTCTGTTTTCTCACCCTCTCCATTATAGATCTCACAAAAATATTAAAATACATAGGAAAATTTTATGATATTCAAATTTTAACAGATATATATCTTTATAAATAAAACTTTTATTTATTTAATATTTTTATAAACAATCGCCGTGCATCGCACGAGTGTCCAACTAGTTACTAATAATACTTTAGCCCATGTAAATAGAGTCCACACAATATTATTATGATCATATTACTATTAATACAGAAAACAAACCTTTCTAAAGAGCTGCCAGAGTATCTATTCTATATATGAAATTCATAAAATCTTAACACATTAACATCAATTCTATATATGCTCATAACTGCTTATCATATTCAAAAAAATCAACAACAGTGAAAAGAGAGATACCAGTCGATTAAACAGAGACGGTCAAGGAAAGAGCAGTGGATAAAGAAATACTTCGCTTTGGCAGATGTTGTGGCGCTGGCGACAGAGCGAGCTTCTCGAGCTAGAGAATCTTGTGCTCCGCTGAGCTCAGCTAAACAGGAACAGTTGCTTGATTTCGTCTATGTTTTTGGCTTTGAAGTGTTTCTTGGCTCTGAGCTCAGCTAAACAGGGTGGAAGATGCACGTCACTGTCTACATGAACAAAGAGCAAATCTCTGAGCTCATGCATTAACAGAAGCCATTGAGGCAGTGAGGCAGTGACATAGTGCCAGAAGCTGTTGAGGCAGTGAGGCAATGATTTTGAGAAGATGAAATTTCAAACTTTTGGTATGTATAAATTAGGGGGAAAAAAATACATGTTGAGGCAGTGAGGCAATGATTTTGAGAAGATGAAATTCAAACTTTTGGTATGTATAAATTAAGGGAAAAAAATACCTGTTGAGGCAATGAGATAGTGCCAGAAGCTGAGTAGCAGGCTCCTTACCCTGCACATCTGGCCTCTATATAGCTTTATTTCTATTGTTTCAAAGAAGCATGTGGAATATGTTAGTTTCCAGCAACAAAAAGTAAGGGGAAAAAAAAGATGTTGGGTCATGCTAGATGTGTAAATATGTATAGGGGTCATACTCTCTACTACAGAGGAGGGTAATTTTGTATTTTAGTCTGTCCTAATCACAATAGCTTAAATCATAATCTCCAAAGATCTGAACAGAGTACTCTAAGAAAAAAATCAAAATCTAAAAGTTCATACAGGCAATCGCATTATAAAATATTGTATATGCCTACTTACAGTTTTTGGCTGAATAATGGATGAGACTGTAAGAGGGTATGTGTGCCTCTATTGACGTTAATATGTCTTGCTGCTGTTGTCTTTTCTCCTTAAAACTGTCCTGCTTCTGTGTAGCAGGCTCACATTTGGGTTGTGTTTGTGCACTAATGGTTCTTGCACTGTGCTTGCCCTTTTTTTTTTGCTTATGTGATGATATGTACCCTCTCATTTTCCACCATTACCAGTAGATTAGTTCATTTATCACTTGTTCAATTAGGTTCAATTTCTTCTTTCTTTATCACATTTTTCACTGGTTAGGGACATGAAGTAGATGATCTAGAAAGGAGTTGTTGGAAAAAGGTAAGCTACTTTCCCTGCACAATGATAATTAGAAAATAAGTATTCAGGGAAGACTAATTACAAAATAATTAGAACATTTAGAATATTTCAATGGAAAGCCCCGATAATATAATACAAAATCAAAATCTGTGCTTTAAAATTTCATGACATAAAAAAAATCAAATGCGCAGAAACAAATGATTTGCCCCTGTTTAAAAAGCCTCAAACGAAGTAATAGCATGTTTAACAAGCACATTAAAAATCAGTTGACATGAGAAAAAAAAGAAAAAACGAAATTTCATATAAACACAACCAAAATGAATAGTAAGAAAGCAAATATATCAAATGAATTTGGTATGAAACAGCAGCAAGGAAGAGTGTTGGGATACCTGGAGAACTGGTTTGCAGAGAAAAGTGGGAAGAAGAGACCAGAAAGAAAAACCAAGAGGAGATTATGATTAAACTAAGGTAAGCAATGATAAAAGGAGATTGGAGAGAAGCGTTTGGTGCCTCTACATCGCATTGATGAGATCTACCTAATAGTTATCAAGCCTCAAATCTTCCCCCTCCACCATGTTGATCGACTTCCCGGTGAAACTGGATCATATCATAGATGAGGAGATTTTTCTGTTGAGTTAGAGATTTTCACTTGTAGACAATCTTGTCTTGCCTGTTAATATAAAGACAACTATGAAGATGCACGACTTATATAATGATTATCTCAATTTCTGCATGCCATATGGGGTTTTGGTCTCTAATAGTCGGATATTACATATATATTATTTTTGTGACATCTGAAGCATCTGAGTTGGGCCCTTTTGATTGTCAGCATCGTTGTGGTCTGGCAGAGGAAATTTCTTCTTCCTATATTGCTGAGTTGACGTGCACATAATTTGATTCAGACCGGAGAAGAAAATCATGTTACTCTGTATTGGGATGCTAATTTCCAATAGGGAAATCTCAGTTGTACCTTGGTTTCAAAATGTTTTCAGACATTTGAGATATGGCAGTTGAGATATGGAGAGGCAGAAGAAGACCGTGTTACTCTATATTGGGATGCAAACATGAGGAGAGGCAGGGAGAGAAATTTATGCAGATAGGGTACTAAATAGATAAGTTCAGAAGGCCTCCTTTGATCTGGAATGTAGATTATTGCTCCTAATATGCAATGATCATTCTAAAAGTAATTAAAAACAGAAATCCAAAGAAATCAGAGTTGAATTCTCTTTCACTGAAAAATCCACTCAAAATCAGACATAATACATGCATCAAAACAAATTGTATCCATGCCAATAGATGGAAAAAAATATAGTTAGGCTATGGTAAATAAAGACAGCTCATAGGTTCATCATGAATACACTGATGACAGAGCTGTGTTTTAAAACGTACAAAATTATAATGATTGAGCACTCAAAAATAGTGTCATCAACTATTTACTTTATATCAGATTCAGATAAGCCCAAATTTAAAAATGGTCAACAGCATGCTAAGATCTAAATAGAGTTGCATTTAGAACCTATAACAAAACTTGATTCAAGATCTGTTATTTCTATAATGTGCATATATTTAATGAGAAAACACTCAATGATTTTATCATGCAAACATATTATAATCCTCTTGTTTCAAACTGTACAGGGTTATACAAATTAATGCTTAAACTGGAAACGAAACCTACTCACAGTAATGCATTCTGCTTACAGTATTCTGACTCGATAATGGAATAGAACTCTATAAGCTCCAGAGCACCTGTCTGGAAGAAAGAAAATAGACCGATTTGAGAAAGATAGAAAAATATGAAGTTGTATGAACAGAGAGTGTGTATGAACAGGGGTTGCAGAAGAAACAAATGACAAAACGTGAAACGTTTATGATAATTGCATAGATGAGTAAGTTTGATGAACGGAGAGTGTGTCAGACAATGAAAAAAAAAATCAGGATATCTGGTTTAGTGCACAGAGAGTGTGTGAGACAGTGAAAAAAAAAATCAGGATATCAGCTAATCATGCGGTTTCTGTTAAAAAATTAAAAAGAAGAAGAAGAAGAAGATGATGAAATGAAGTACTAGGAGGGACATGGAGAGTGTTGTCGCAGACCCCGGGTTCGGCGACATTCACGAGCACCCACGTGAGCATCTCCCTGCTTGCCCATCCATCCGCACCCCGACCACCACCGTCCCCCACTCTCGACGCTCTCTCCGCGTCCCCGACGGCGCAGCAGGCGTCTCCGCCCCCGCCGACCTACCCACTCAGCTGCCTTCTCCTCGCCTTCTCGGCGTCTCCACCTCTGCCCGCTTCCCTTCCGATCGGCGAGGTGTTGAGACGCCCAAGAAGGGCGTCGAGAAGGTAGCCATAGCAGGGGGCGAAGAGGCTCAAACCGACACCCGACGATCTGCTTCCCTGTTGCTGCTGCTGTTGGTGGAGGGGGTGGTGCGCAGGGAGGGAGGGGTCCGGGGGGGGTGTTGGCGGGTGGAGGGTGGTGGCGTGGTGCACAGGAGGGAGGGGTGTCCGGGATGGGGGTGGGCGCAGAGAGCGAGTTGAGGTGGGGTGTGTGGGGTGGCGGAGGGGGGTGCATAGGAAGGGAGGGGGCCGGGGTGGGGATGTTGGCGGGGGGAAGGGGGGAAATTTTTGGGGATTTGGCGCTGGTGGAGAGGGATTATTTTGAAAATTAAGGGTTTTGGATTTAGTATTTAAAACATATCTTAAGTAATATATATTATTATTATTTATAATATTAAGATATTGTTAGTTAAATTTAAATTAATATTATTAACATTTAAAATATTAAGATCTTAACAATTACATTTAAAATATTAATTAAAATGAAAGATAAATAAATGAAATATATATTATAAATTATAGATGTATATATATAGATATATAGATTATAGACAAATATACATATTACTCTATAATATTAGATAGATATAGATTATAGATACATCTAAATCCGTAGCTCATTAGCTACGGAATTATTCTATTCCTGATCCAGTTAATTAGCTACAAATTTAGCTATGGAATGATCTCGTAGCTGATCTCTAGCTAATAGCTACGATTTAGCTATGGAATGATCTCGTTGCTGATTAAGATCTAACGGTTGAATTCGCATCCAATCTATATCTGATCAAAATCTCATCGTTGAATCTAATATCAAATAATTAGATTTAAACCTGATCTAAAATTTGATCAAGATCTATCCATTGGATTTACTCTGATCTAAATCCTACCGTTAGATATAAGTATGATGATGATATGATGGTGACGCCTCAAATTAATGCCAACTATATATGAAGCTATAAGTCTAGCATATTTGCACTATAAAATCACTCAAAGATTTACATTGTTTCATGTCGATACTATTTTGGACATATGTACACTAACAAGAAAGAAAATAAGGGATAAAAGTCAGCTGGGTTCTGTTTATAAATCAAGAATTTCAATTAATATAGATAAGAAAAAAACACTTCATCTGAAGTTTTACTTTAAAATGCCATCATGTGATTTTAGGTCATTTATATATTTATGTAATTTCTCTTGGTATCATCGCAGACCTCTGTAATTTCTTATGAAATTAGAATTTATTGTTATCTCTCAAAATTTGATATTGATATTTGCGTATGTTGTTCACTAATTGAATGACATCTGTGTGCACCCGGGTTTTTCGCTGCACTCGGGGCGTCACATGATGGTTTGTTTTACTCCAATCTATATTGGTCAAGATCAAACCAGTGAATCTACTATCAATAAAAATCCTACTATTGGATTCATTCAATCTAAAATTCGATAATTAGATTGCTCTCGATCTATGTAACTTGATCAATTGGGTTTGTTACCACCTAAAATAATATGATCAAGATCCCTACATTGGATTGCTTCAGGTCCAAATCCTAATTGTTGGATTTAAGTTTGAACAAAATTGACAGTTGGATTCACTATCGATATTCATTTAATCAAAGATTTGACCTTTGAATTCAATTTTGATCTATATATATTAATCAGTTAGATTTTTGCCAATCTATAACAATCTAATCACGATTCGCACATTAGATTTGTTACAGATCTAAATCATGATCATTCGATTTAAGTTTGATCAGAGTTGATAGTTGAATTCGCTCCCAATCTAAATTTGATCAAGATCTAACCATTGAACATATTGTCAATCAAAATCCAACTGTTGAATTTCATCATAATAAAAAATCTGCCTATCAGTTCGTGTCAATCTAAAATCTAATCGATGAACTACATAATATTAAATGAGCATAATATAATATATCATCATATGAAATATAAAGTTAAATATACTATTTTCAATATATAATAAATAAAATATAATATTTTTAAGCATAATGTTTTATCATATAATTATATTCACTAAACAATATAATGCATTTACAAATATGTAAATACAATTGTATTATATATATATATATCAACTAAACAAAAAATGTAACTTATAAATTTTCTATATATATATATGTTTTTTATATTCAAAATAATTATATAAAACTATATATAAGTAAACCATTAACAGGTAGAGAAAATTACAGCTATAATGTAATTAAAACTAATAAACAATGTATCTAAGACCGAATATTATTCGGTTATAATTCGATCTCAGATTTGTGACCAAAATATTTGGTCACAAATCTGAGATGAATTGTGACTGAATTCTATTCGGTCTCATTAACTTAAAAACAATAAACAATGTATCTGAGACCGAATATTATTCGGTCATAATTCGATCTCAGATTTGTGACCAAAATGTTTGGTCACAAATCGGTCACAAATCTGAGACTAAATTGTGGTTGAATTCTATTCGGTCTCAATAACTTAAAACCAATAAACAATGCATCTGAGACCGAATATTATTCGGTCACAATTCGGTCTCAGATTTGAGACCGAAATATTCGGTCACAAATCAGTCACAATTCGGTCTCAGATTTGTGACCGAACATTCGGTGACAATCTGAGGACGAATTGTGATCGAATGACATTTCGGTCTCAAATTTGAGACCGAAATATTCTGTCACAATTCGGTCACAAATCTGAGACCGAATGGCGACTGAAAATTTTAGTCTCTATTCGGTCTTAGATTTGTGACCGAATCGAGACCGAAAAATTTCGGTCTCAAAATCAGTCTCTTTCTGCATATTTCTTGTAGTGTTTATCAAGGTCTTAAGCTTTTCCATCCTGTCAAGTGATTTCTTTCATTTTTAACTGGGAAAGAATACAAGAATAAATAGTTAAATCTCACTTTTCAGTACAAGAGATCATATTGATCAGATGCAAGACCTCCTGATTACTCAGTGGTTTAACTTTCATTATCTTATACAGAGTTGAAAATTTTGATTTCCCTTTTTGGTGCGAAAAAATCACTTTTAGGGTGAAATGGCCGATTACTCAGTGGTTCAAGAATTGCATTGCTCTGTTTATCTTCCTATTGTTGATCATTTTCTTTGGATGTTTTGCAGGAATATGTTTACTTTGACCAGAAAAGTCATGACTACGAATTAGAAAAATTATTCTTAACATGTGGTAAAAATGAAGCTTAAACATGCACATGTTAAATAGTAAAGCCACTCATGTGCCTACAAGTGTTTTGTAAGTCATTTTAAAGACATTCAGTATAAGATTGCTTAACCTTAAAATGATAATGATCTTTAAAATTAAACTAAATGCACAATGAGTTTAGTGTCAATATCTTAATTCTCTCATAAGAAAATAGCACAATGACTCAAAAATTCTGATGAGTTTGGAGTTCAAGATAGACAAGTAAGGTCAAAGAATGTGACATGACTCCCCCTTTCATATATCTCCCCCTCACAGGTGAACATGAAGATTATTGAAGAATAGGAATGAAATGAAATGAAAAATAGATGAACGACAGTGTTTTATTGAAAGACAAGGACTCCCCCTCAACAATTGCATACAAGGCTCTGATACTTGGAGGAGACATATACTCACGCATAGTGAAAGTGTCCAGACAAGCTGACTTGTCTTTCTTCAAATCACCATTTGATATACAAGAAATGCCAATACAATGTGAGAGTGAGAAAATTATTGCAAGAACAGAAAGACTTTTATTGCAAAAGAGAAAGAAGATATCAAGAATGTGGAAAATTGCACAAACCAAGCTCTCTTCTTAAAGATGAGAATCTTTTGGAAGAGGCTTAGTGAAA
The DNA here is from genome assembly GCA_014218235.1 of Colocasia esculenta. Lineage (NCBI taxonomy): Eukaryota > Viridiplantae > Streptophyta > Magnoliopsida > Alismatales > Araceae > Colocasia > Colocasia esculenta. The sequence goes on along the minus strand of JACBKR010001666.1, from coordinate 774 downwards.
ATATCTGCAATTGTTTTTCAGTTCATGAAGTGAAGTTCAAAATATTTCTTAGCGACCTCATCCCTTAGAAAATTGTACCTTATTTCAAATGCTTTGTTCGTGAGCTGAATTGAGTTTTTAGACAAATTAATAGTACTAGTGTATCACACAAAATAGGAATACAACCCATTTGTGATTATAGTCTAGAGTGTTGTTTCACCAAAGAACTTCAGTTCCACAACAACCAGCCGCAACATATTTAGCCTCTGCAGTGGATAGAGCTACTGAATGTTACTTTTTAGAAGCCCATGAAATTAGGCATCACCTAGATATAAACACAAGCCACTAGTACTTTTCTATCAAGCTTACAACCAGCATAATCAGCATCACAGTAAACAATTAAATCTAAATTGCAACCAGCAGGATACCAAATTCCAAGTTCACATGTTCAACAAGATATTAAAAATCCTTTTGACAGCTAACATGTGACTCTTTAGGATGGCTTGAAACCTAGCACACATGCACCACTATACTGAATATCTGGTCTAGAGGTTGTGAGGTAAAATAGAGAACCAACATACCTCTGTAGGTCTTTGGATCTACTGACTTACCAAATAAATCTTCCTCTAGTCTTACATTTATTGCCATTGGTGTGCTTTGAATGCTTGAGGTGCTGAAAGTCAACCTTTTAGAAGTTCTTTCACATATTTGTTTGACTTATAAAAATCCCTTCACTGGTTTGATGTACCTGCAAGCCCAAAAAGAATTGTAAGTCTCATATCAAAACTCATTTCA
>JACBKR010001665.1:0-40623 GCA_014218235.1 Colocasia esculenta | reverse complement strand
GTCGGTACCGGTCCTCGCTGCCTCCCACAAGTGCTCAGAGATGCCCAAGCTCGTGTGCACATTCACGGCTTGCTGGGTCAAGTTCTCTCACTCCTCCCGACCACCGGCTGCGCTCTTGCTCCCAACGGCTGCGCTCCTCAGCCCACTGACTACGCTCATGGTTGCGCTCCTCCACCCACCGGTCATGCTCCCGCTCCCTACGCTCCACGAAGAGCGTGATCCGCAGCTCCATAGCCTCAGGGGGGGAGGTCCCGCGGTCTGCTGGGAGACCTGAGTGCACAGCTCAGATAGCTACTGTGTCAACTCGATCACCTCAGCACCTACTATAGTCGCCTGGGTGATGGCGCTCTGAAGCTCGGCAGACTGCAAGCAATCAGGCACAAGTAAGTACAAAAGTAATTCAATTCTTATGTATATCAACCAATTTACTTACCCGTGTAGTGAGTCGTGCTCCGCTGCCTCGCCCCGACCACGCTGCCGCCAGCTGCTCTTGGAGTGAGGTCACATCCGGGTTAGGCACGCTCCCACTCGTGGATGCACCTGTTGCATCGGTGCACTCCACAGTCGTCTGCACCGCACGCTGGGCAAATTAAAAGTCAAGTCAGCACATGGTAAGTAAAAGGAAAAGAAAAGGTATGACTGTTCTAAACTTACCAGAGCCTCTAGTGCGTTCTGGGCCTCTGCCAGCTGTGCCTCTGTGCTCCCCAACTGGGCCCGCAGAGTGTCAATCAGGCCGTCACGAGCATCCTGCACATGCACACATTATTAGACAAGCATGCATATCACAGATGAACAAGTTAGGTTTAAAGGTGCATATCCTCACTGGCCTCATGAAGTCTCGCTCACCATACACCTCCTGGTACTGCTAGAGGTAGGCGAGATTGTTTGCGGCGTCCGACTCCACCAGGTACCCTCCGCGCTGCCAATCTGCATACTAGTCGGGGAAGCGCAGGCGCCAGTCCACCAGCTTTGCCTTCCCCCTCATCCTCCTCCTTATCCCTCGGGGCTCCACCTCATCGGACCACACCTGGTGCAGTCCTAATGTTCGAGTGGCGAGCCGAAGACTGAGTGGCTCAATCTTGTTCAGGCAATGGACCCACAGGTCCCGCCCGAATCGAGGACGGCCACTCTCCACCCATGGCTGGCCGTCGTCACCCATGCCCGCATAGGGCTGCCACACAACTTGCACACATGCATATGTCAATCACATATCATAATTCATATTAAATGCATGGACAAGAAATGAGGAAGGCACATACCAGGAGTGCCAGGAAGTCCCGGAATATCTCGACGAAGGGTGTCGAGCTGGAGCGAGAATGACGCCACCGTCACCACAGGCAGCCACCTCCTCGACAAGGGCAGCGCATCCGGCCGTATCTTTGTGGCCCTTCCTAGGGGGATGTAGTAGTAGCTCCACACCTGCATACGTGTCTGCATTGATTAGTTTGACTAACAAATTTAAGGCAGGAAATGAAAGGAGTTCAAAGCAAGAATGTGTACCTGGAGAAAGGGCGCAAACCCGCCCACGGTAGTCTCACGTTCAGTCCCGCTGGAGAGGTCGGAAACGTGTGCGCCAGGAAGGCCGCACACCACGGATACTGCCCCACTCGCTCCAGGTCCTCAAGGACCTCCAAGAATTGGCAGTGGATGCCATCTCCCTTCGTCCCCAGCAGCATCTTGCCCAGAATAGCACGAGGAACCGCCTCAGATCCCTGTCCGCCCTCTCCCTGTCCTCGAGGTCTTGGCAGTAAACTACCCTCGCCAACCCCGCTGCCCTCTGCATGAACTTGTGGCAGCGACTCCTCCTTGGTCTGCCTCACCCCCCGCAGACCTATACTCTCCAGCAATACTATCCAGTTGACCATCCTCCGGTCTCTGAGCTCGTCCTCACCCATGGGCTCCAGTCCCAGCAAGTCATGGGTATGCTCCTTGTAGTCTGTGTAGGTGACGCTCGTCATTGCCTCTCCGTCCACCCGGAGCCCCGTAATCTGGGTCACATCCTCCAAACTCGGCACCATGTGCCCCCAGGGAAACAAGAATGCCTTGCTCATCCGATCCCATCTCTCCTTGATCGCCTGTACCAGGGGGCTGTCCACATAGAAGAGCACAATCTCCAAGATCGGCCCAAACCCCATCCCCCTGACTCTCTCCCTCTGGAAGTTCGGGAACCCCTGGTACGCGCTATCGCCAGCGGCCACTGCAACCTCGGCCTCATAACTCCCTGCACATCCAAGGGGGACGCAAGTTAGCACAAGTCAAACAACTTAAAATAATTAAAAGCTGTGCACAAATCAAGCCCAGAATCCCTCTTCTCGGGAAGCCTCTTGAATCGCGACCAACACAGTTGTCGCGCTTCAACTTGAATCGCGACCACTGTATCCGTCACGTTTCATTTTTGAAACGCGACGGCTTAGGCCATCGTGATTCAACCTTGTGAACCGCGACGACTGTAGTCGTCGCAATTCACACTCGTCTTCTTCCTCTGGCCCGACGGACCTTCTCCTCCTCTTCTTTCCCTCAAACTTAAGGGACAAGTTTAAGGTACTTACCGAATCCTAACCGGGGGGGGGGGGGGGGGGGGGGCTCCTGTCCGAGTCGCTCCCGACGCCATCTCCCCGCCGTGTGTCCTCCTCCCCTCCTCCGGCCGCTGCCACGCCCTCCTCTACTGCCTATGCCACCTCCTCCATTGTCAACGCCTCCACCATCAACCAGGCCGCCGTGCCCGGCGTTTCTGCTTCCGCCGCCATCACCTCTTCCGGCACCGGTGACGCCGTCACTTCCTCCGCCACCGATGCCGCTTCATCCCATCGGCGCTTCGCCGCTTGGTTCATCATCGGAGAAGAGAGAGTAGAGCGAGAGCAAGAGAGGAAGAAGTCGAGAAGAAGGAGACGAGAAAAGAGAGCTCGAAGGAGAGAATGGCATAAGGGAGAGAAAGAGGCACCCTCGGGCATTTTATAGCCTCTAGTGCAACTTTAAAACGCGTCGGCTATAGACGACGCAAATTTGGAGCATCCATATTAAACGCGTCGGAGGCCGTCGACGTGATTCAGAGAGCCATCATTGCTCCAGCGCTACGTTTAAGGCGCGTGAATTTTAAATTTTCAAGTACAATTGAAACGCGTTAGGTGAGTGGATGCAATTACAGTGAATCGCGGCGCTTTTGTTGGACGCGGATCAAGAGGATGTAGAGCGACGTTTGTATCTGTCGCGATTCAAAGTGCTCACCCGAGGGCTAATTTTTAGGAGAAAATCAAAACTATTTGGATGATATAATCATGTATAATGGTGCAATTTGGTCGTATAAAGGATGTAATATATTTCTTATTGATGAATTAATTTTGGCACTTACAAACGGCCACCTTGGGCAAAATTTTTAGGAGCTCCTGTACATATGACATCCAATCATCCTCCACCTCCTCCACATGTGGGACCGACTGCCTAAAAGAGCAAACCTTCCATAAAGCTCTGATGGTGTCCGCCTCTTCTCCGTCGTTGTTTGTCCCAATTTCCCGCCTCTTGATTGGCGAAAGGTGAGACGGCCCCTCAAAGTTGCGCCGTGGGAGCCCGAGTTGAGAGAGGCAGCGGTGTGGGTTGTAGAGTACAAATTCAGCTGCCTCGATCAGTCGTAGGTCCACACCGGGTGCTAGCCGTGTCCACAGGTCCCTGGTTAGAAGAGGCACCGGAGTACAAGTAAACGCGTTCTTGGGCATGCTTCGGAGGTGGTCATGCCAATCTGCCCGCGTCTTGAGTTGTGGCACTCGGTTAGCCACGCGCCCTTCTAAGCCAACCAAGTTGTCCATATGTCAGAGTAGACTTTTGGAAAAGATACGGGATGAGCTAGGGACTTCATTGTTCACATCAAACTTGAAGTGCAGGTAAGTCCAACAAGTGAATAGAAGCATGGAACCATAAGGAGGCCTACCTAAACCCGCCGCTGTGAGTCCGCTGTAGAGGAAGGCTAGCACTGTCGGTCCCAATCTCTCGCCCTCCCATATGCCGCACACAGCACTCAATTGGTCCTCCTCCAAGATATTGTCAAGTGATGGGAAGAGAAGTGCACCCGCCAAGCAGATGGCGAACCCTCTGATCACCTTTTCTAGTCTCTCATCATCTCCTGCCTTTGGTATCTCTCTTGTCGTCCAAGCCGCCATTTTTGAAAATTTATACCTTTTCCGGCTTGGATATCTTGGGCCACCCTTGTATCCATGAAGCTTTCAAGTACCGCCTTGCTCGTATAGCTTCTCGGCATGATCTCCATCTCATCCTCCTCGCATCTTTTCATACACTTCAAACCTAGCAAAATCTCAACTTCTTCCAATAGAATAGTGGCCTCAAAGGTTTTGAAGAGGAAAGTATGGGTTTGAGGATGCCACAGCTCTACCAAAGCCCCCATAGCCGCCCAATCAAGGTGAATCTCGTAGTATCGTTTGGCGTGGATGGCTAGATTGTTGATTCCCCAACGGGAGAGTATGGCTTTCATGTCAAGACTAATAGAGGATGTTAGCTTTTGGAGCCATGGGAGCCTCATGTACCTATGGTTGCTCGGGAAGAGGGGATATTCCTATGTTGTTTTGGCATGGTGAGAGTGGCGCATGCATGGGCATTATGGCATGATGAGGTTGGCACATGGTTGACATGGTCATAGGTAGGTTGCCATGAGGTGAGTTTGCATGGAATATGGTCATGGCATGGGTAGAAGATGGAGTATGTTCATAGCATGGGTCGGTCCATGGAGGTTTGAAGAAGAATAAAGAAAAAGAGAGAACAAGAAGAGCAAGAAGACCCAGAAGAATTTAAAAACATCAAGAACATGAGCAAGAACAAGACAATTCAATGAAAAAAATCAAACCTACTCACCAATTTAGCTTGAATTAACTTGCATATGTGTCCATCTTTCTTGCTTAGCCTCATGAATCCCTCAACTCTTGGATTTTTGGATGGGGAGCATCACTATGCTCCATTGCTTCAAATCTTTAATTCTTCTTCTTCTCCTTCTCTCCCTGCTTCAATGGCTTGAACTTTGAGTTTTTGAGAGGGTGAGAGCATGAATAGAGCTAGTTTTGGGGTGTTTTAAGCCCCTCAAGTCGCACAAGTTCGGAGGCAAGCCCAAAAGAGTGCAAGAAGCCCAAAACAGGCAAGAAAATCAAGCATCGGGTGGAAGTCAAAATCTCAACTGACGCAACCATTGCGATTCAAAGCGCCTACTCCGACTTCCATTGCGACAGGTAAAGTAAAATCATGACCGACTGAGTCGATGCGATTCAGGTAAGTAAAAAGCATCCATTTGTCCTGCTGTGATTTTCAAGCAACGTTATTCTTATCTTTTGCCCTATTATCTATCGCTTGTCAGTACTAATCAGTCTTTTGAGTGTAGGTCTTAGACACACTTCTCGCCGTGCATTTCATGATCATCTTTGGTGATCTCCAAATATGGTATTGTGTATATTGCATCTTACTATATGTTATACCCTATAAGAGCATATCAAGGACCTCGAGGCTCTGATGAATCTGGAATTTGAGTTCCCCTCCTCCGCCAAAAACAGTGATAATTCCAGAGGACTCTTACGATTTGAGGATAGGCCGTTATGTTGCAAGAGGGACGACGGATTCCATCCGGTATCTTGACTTCTGCATCGTAGCAATATTATCCTTGATTATTTTATATTTTCTTTTGTTTTAATCTTTTCCTTTTAACCTAGCATGCATCATGTAGGACTTTGAGCATAATTCCGGACGATCACTCTCGTGCTTAATTGAAGAGAACCACTTATTCCTCAATACCAATTGACATGAAATATTCTATTCCGAGTCAAGTACTCAGTTCATTTTGTTAATGTTTGAAGTTCATCCCTTGAAAAATTCATTGCTTTGGATTCCTATTTCAATTCATCTAATTTCCCTATAGATCCACCTTGGCAGTGGCAGACGCCCCCAATGGTTAAACCTGTCGGATTGTGTCCGTAGGTACTTCCCCAATGCTAGAAGTTGATCTATCTCCCCTTCGTGCCCACTTGCGCATCCTCCCCCTTCGTCCAAGCACTGAGTTCTCTCCTGAGGTTTTCTGCAAGCCGCCTCATTATGAATTGAAGAACAGCTCCAGTCATGTGTTGTTGAGGCGCGTCTCATCACTCCTTGGCATCTACTTTTCAGTCACTCTACTTCATTCCACTCATTCACCCCATTTTCATTGCTCTCATTTCGTGTCATTTTGCTCCATTTCCTTGCAAAGTAGACGCCAAGGCGAGGCAACTGTAGACACACCATTTTGGCAACATATCGAGCAAATTTTATGTTATACCGCAATGCCTCAAAGTGGATCTCTTCAATTAATCCTCTTGAGTGATTTTCCTAATTTTCTGGATTTTGCTAGGATTTTAAGAATTTTTCTAAGCGGTCTATTGAGCTTCAGTGATTCACGCCTGATACAGTGGATGTCTTTTAGGAGGTGTGATCTGCGGCGGGTAAAATTAACGCGTATCGCACTTCCTTTTCTGGCACTTACCCTGTTTTGAATTGCGTCCATGCAAGACGCCGCGATTAAGGGTTTCCATTTTTGAATTATGGCAAATTCCAAAATCATTTTTGGAAAGATTTTCTTGCTAAATAGAACCGCGTCCACATAGTCAAATGCGTTTCAAATCTTCCATCATATGAAGATCGATTCCCATCAGAGAACGATTCTTTTCAAATATGCGGCGGTTTAAGCCAACGCGTTTCAATATTTCTATTTATTAACATTTGGAAAGAATCGATTCAAATTGGAAGTGTTTGAAACAAGGTTGGTAATGCTGACACGATTCTTAACCTTGCTATAATCGTTATTTGGAAATGCTTAATCGGAGCAAGTCAATCTTGGTAATCACGGAAGTTTAGTAGGATGCGATTCATGAGATAGGCGTCCACTGTGTATGACGCGATTTATGAATTTTCCCCTATAAAATGACCCCCGAGGCCACTGTTTTGAACACAACTCACGCACTACGACGAAGCCCTGCCGCATTGGAGACTCACCACCGAGCCAAGGAAACCTTCATTTTGAGCTACTCTGAGCCTCTCATCCCTTGGAGTTTGAAGCGGTCATCCTCACGTGCATCGAAGCAAGGCGAGAGGAGCTTCTTCCACTTCGCCCATCTCTAAGCAGCGGGCACACATCGCCACTTCTTCTTTCCCCCTTCATTTTTTTTACTTTTCATTTCATCACTTAGTATATTCATTTCATCACAACACACACACACACATCATTTCTCTCACACCTACAATTTTAGGGGTTTAACACCACCCCACGAGGTGTGTTCAGGCCCATGCAATTATCTTTTCCATTTACTTCTTTGATTTTGGTGCTACACTTCATAGTCTAATTCCCCTTTCACTTGTTTTTTCTTGTTTTCTCTTTCTTGCAAGGTAACTGCTCGAGCTAAATCTTCTTTGCCGGCCGGCCAGTGAGAGAAGTAGAAGTAACCCGCAATCACAACTCTCGCGATCTTCGGGTGAAGGTAAGTACCTTTGCCTTCCTTTTCACCCGTCTCCTTCGGTACCCTCGTGTACCTGGCGATCACACCTCCTTTTTGTGCACACACAATGTTTTTCTTTTCCCTTTCACCACGCCCATATTTCTTTTCATAAAAATCATCTTTTTTTTTAATCACTCTTTGTGGGGGTGTTTGAAAAGACACGTTCACAACATGCTGTCTACCCTTAGCGGAGAAACCATACCCAGAACCTGGCACGTTTCGAACCTAAGGGACTATTGTTCGCAAGAAGGGCCTCTTGTATCTTCTATCAGAAAAGATTGCCTTTTTCTCCTTTCTTTTCTACCTGTTGGGGGACGAGGGTGTTCGATACAACCCCTAGTTTCTTCCAAGCTCTTCAGCTCGGAAGGCCTGCACTGTACCTAGAAACCACATATACTCCAACAAATTTTGATTCGGTAAAAAACCTAGGCGTACTCCAAGGAAGCCTTTTGGCGACCCTGACAGTTACCAACATCAAAGACAACCTCGTAACAAGCCGCACTGTACTATTCCAGGTCCTTTGGAATTCCATTCTGGCTTTATACTCGGCAACGCCTTGAGCCTCGGCCTTGTGAAGCACCTCGATAACGGCAGCCTTCTCGGCCTCGGTCACTGCTAGCTTCAGTTCGATAGCCTTGAGAGCAGTGCAAAGGCCCTCTATTTCTTTCTGCTACTCACGATCACGACAACGACTTTGATCTTCACGGTCTGCTGAAGCGCCAATTTCAGCATCCCAAAGGATCTGCTGAATTTGCATGCACGAGGCAACCACCTTCAACACTCCTACAGACCGCATGATGTCGCGCGCGAGCTCTTCGACGTCGATCTCGGGGCCTTCTCCCTCTGAGCATAACCTCTCTTCTATCCTCACCACAGTGTCCTCCGAGCTTTCCTCTTGGCACCGCATGAGCACTTCCAACTACTCAGTGGTAAGGTAGGGGGACAAGCCCCTAGCGGAAGGACCCACTCGGAGGCGCTCTAGATCCACCTCTAGATCAGTTTCCGAGGGTGGAGCAGGGGCCTTCGCCGCAAACACCCTCGTTAGGGGCGCGCAATCTTCTTCCAACTTCGCCCTCACATCGGCCGTCCCAACGGCCTACTTGGGAGGAGCTATCGACTCTTCAGTCGTACGCTCGGTGATCACCCTCACCGCTGGGACCTCTGGGTCCTCGGCATCATCTGCAGGGACCTCTTGCGGGATCATCACCTCACCGTGGTCCCCCGATTGCTCAGTCAGGACCACGACCATCTGTTCTGCCACGAACGCTATTGACGCCTCCTCTGCAGTCGAGGTTGAAGCCGGCATTTCCTCTGTGAACACTTCCGGCACCTCTCGGGCGAGTGCCACAAGTGGTGCCCCTTTGTGGCTGCCGTCACCTCGCTTCCATCTGCGGGCGCTAAGGGCTCTGATTCCCCACCTAGATCCTCCACAGAGCCCCTATCGAACTGATCATCGACGACGACCACATCTCCACCGTCGTGGAGACCCATCTCCAAGAGCACCCCTTCTACGGGTGGGGGATCCACAATGGCCAACTCTAGCCTCGGCTTCTTCTTCTCAGCCGCCTTAACCAGCTTTTTCCTCTTCTGAAGCTGAAGTTGGGGGGCAGTGTCTTCCTCCTCCTCATCGGCCCTCTCATCGATCTCCCTCCTCAAGGTTGTGGCTTCCTTCCGAAGACAGATCTTCAAGGCTTTCTTCCCAGAAGACTATCCCCCAACGATGGTGCGGACATCCTCTGCTATCGTCGTTGCTGCGTCCTTGCCGATATACGTCAAAATATAGATTGACGAGGATCTACTCGGCATATAAGGCATGTTCTTTCTAATTCCGACCAGAGGCCTCCTCTGTGGCATCTGTGGAAGAAATCAGGCGAGTCAGAAAAATCCTACGCAACCACATAAGACAAAGATGAAGGAAAAGACTTACCCTATGCGCGGCTCAGCTTGTACTTAACAAGCTTGTACTCGGTCAGTAGCAGCTTGGCCTTGGATACGAGCACCTTTGATAGATCTAAAGAAGCCTTGGCTGCATCCTGCATGAGGAAAGGGGTGGCGTCCACCTTCTTCAGTGGCTCGTTCACCCAAACAAGAAACCCCCATTCCGAGAAGCCACTTCCCTTCTTCCGCCCAAGGAAGAAGAGACAGCCAGTCCACCCCTTATTGTTAGACAAACGAGGGGAGAAATTGATCTGCATCCTATTCGGCCAGTGCTTGAGGTACATAATTCCGTACCCGGACTGCGATGATGACGCCAGACTGAAGTGATTCCAAAATAGATCCGCCGAAGCCTGGAGCTCGCGCTTCTGGCACATTATGCAAAAGACAAAAATCATCCTCCATGAGTTCAGCGCCAGCTGGACGGGGTGATCTTCTAAGTGTTGAGCAGGTCCCTGGCGATCTCCGACACCGGTAGTTGAAACCCTACCTCCAAGAGGTCCAAGGAAATCACAAAACAACCAGGCTTGTCTATCAGATACGTTTGGTCCTCCTTCATCAGTACAATCTCATACTTCTCTCCAATTCAGAACCGCTTACGGTGGCCCTCAAAGCACCAGTACTTCAAGCCCTTTGTCCCCATCGACGGTCGTCTGCTCGCCTTCACAATGGCCATGACCTTTCCCTCCCTCTGTGCCATTGGTACCAGAGTCGGAGAAGAATAAGGAGAATAGAGTGCAAATGAAGGAGAAGATGGGGGAAGCGAAGGCTAGCAGTGAAGATGAGAAGGCAATGCTCGAAGAAAGAAAGCGTGAGGCATTTCCTCCTCCTCCCTTCCTTATAAGGAAGAATTGGCATGAAACTCAAAGATCAAAACAACGGTTTGCCTGCTTGAACGTCTTGTTCGAGTCCCTCGTCACTTCGTGTCTCTTCTACCATCATGAAGCAGGAACCCGAAGAAGCCTTGGCAGTGTCGTCAACAACTATGCGTCCCATTACAATCAACGTCACATTTAATTCAAAAGGATGATGCTAGACAGTCACATCCCCTCTCAAGTTCTCAAGTCATATCCGATCAGACTTGAGAGGGGAGGGGGCAAGTGTGGAGGCCATTTCTAGCCTCCTAGGCCCACGGGCCCATCATGACCCAATAAGGAAGTAGAGCGACGACCATTCAGCCACATGTCCTTGGAGACAGTTAAAGTTCCCGAACACGCCTCAATCACCATGTGTCCAAGGACACCACAGAACCTAGCTTTCGAACATATCCAAACAGGATAAGGTCACCGAGCACCAGCTACTTGGTGGAAGGCCCATAACCTCACTGAATGAGCCTCAGGGCTTCTATTCAGATCCTCCGTAGTTCAACAATAGGAAGCCACCAAACAACACCTCGAACACCGGAGAGCCTCACCGAGCAAGTCCACATTTTCCTGTTCAGTACCTCTTTAAGGTAATCATGATGAAAGACCTTTGGCTTCCAAAGGCATTCAATGAAAGAACATGACACGCCTCCCATAAATTGGAGCAGCCCTGATGCTAATTCCCAAGGGACATCTTGATCAGACAACCTCTGTCTTGGAAACTCAACAGTTGCACCCTTTCAAGCATCATTCTTGAAAGACGCATTCAGACCCTTTAGGTCCCCTACCTATAAAAGGAACGGTAACCTTCATGCAAAGGTACGAGCAATCATCCCTCACAATCGCCCATGCGCAAGAACACACACCAAAAGAACCCTTTCCTTCCTACCCTACTTCACGGTCATCCTTGACTTAGGCATCAGAGGGTTCTCCCGGTTCTTCAATTAGGTCCCCCCTTACGTCCTTTGATTTTGCAGGCCATCGTCCGCACCAGCGACCATTTGCTCTCAATTCTCAAGTGGGAAACCTGTTCGACCCATTATCGAATAGCGAAAACACCTCCACAGGGCTATTTGAGGAGGTTTTCCCCTCTCCCCCCTCTGGAGTTTCCTCTCTTGGAGCCTTCGAGAGCTGAGAAACTCTTCCTCCCTTCTTCCCTCTTTCTTGCCTCAGATCCACCCTCTCCCTGCATCCCTTTGCTCCTTTTTCCCCATTTTGTGCATGAGATTTTCTCTCTCATAAGTGTTTGTGGTGCGGAGCGAGAAAGAGGCGCCCAACCTAAGTGGAGACTTCAACGTGTTTCCCCTGATTGGAGGTAGAGACGCCTCTCCCTTCACTCGTTTGGACAAATGTGTGGCATAGATCGAGCTCCTTTTTGGGTGTTTGTGGTTTATATTATTTGAGGTTGTTGTGGGGCAAACCCCTTTCTCATCCTCCATTTTTTTTTGTAGTTTGTGGACAAGGGAGACTTCCTTCATGACCTAGGAATGTTTTGTGGTCGATTGCATCAATTTTTCCTTGTAAATCTGAGCTTTAAGGCCGCAAATGCCATGATTGGTGCCCAATTGGACTGTTTATTGTCGGACTGAGGTCATGATGCCCTGAGGCTCGCGAGCTGGTCACGATCATTGGGTGGTCGCATTCTGGCCATATTGTTGCAATGGTTGTGGTGCCGCATTCTGGTCGCAGTGGCTTGTCCATCGCCTTCTGGTTTCCAGCTTGTGGACTTCACTTTTTGGCATTCCAATGAGTATGGAACCCCTATGCAAGTTGTGTTACATTCCGTGTGGTACTTGTGACGCCTCTGCTGACTCCTAGCCCTGCACCTTACTAGTCTTCACTCGGTGTTATGACACTCGAGGGCTTGTCCCAGTGCGTGATGTGTAGTGTGGGTTGTTACTATTTCCTAGGACCCTCATCCTCATGAGTTCCATTGAGGGAGTGCTCTTGACTACGAATGTGCTCATTGAGGTTTCCGAGCCGAGGGGAAAATGGTGTGATGGACAATGACATTGAGTCACTTGTAGAGCTTTCTTAGCTGACTCAAGTCTCTGAGGAATTTGAATTTTTTCAGTGCGGACCAGCTAGTTCAATTTCTTACTACCTTGTTCTACATAGTTCCAGAGCTGTGCCAGGAGGATAGGCATGGGATCATATTTTGGTTAGACTACGGCTTGTGGTTGTGTTGTCTGTGGATCTCACTTCGATGGGAGATGGAAGACCAAGATTTATGGTCGATCAATAAGAAGCTAATGACGCACCTGACGACTGACTAGTAGAGGTGAGTATGTGACAAGAGTTTTGCTGTCTGTGTACAACCTATTGACGTTATCTATGTACCTTTGTGGTTGGTTGAGACCGTGGTCAAGTAGACATCATTCTTAGTACTGGTACCGTGGCTTTTCCATTTATTTATTGATGTTCTATACATTTAATTTTGTATATCTTGTTAGTTATAACTGTCTTATCCTGTTAGTGTTATATATATATATATATGTTTAGTTACTCCTTTCTAATGAGAGATTGGTACTCTTTATTGGGTTTCGATTGCGAAACTCACTCTCTTCTACTTCCCCTCTTAGGTGAGAGCTCCCAGCTTTGTTAAGAGTTCCTTTGGATGGAGGACTAGTTCTTGGCATCCTCCTTACAATAGTTTCCTTTTTATGAGTACTGTATTTATTTTTGAGATAGATAATTATATACTTGACTCGTGTACTATTTACTGTTTATATTGTGTTTATTTGCTTTCCTTACTTACTCAGTGAGATTCGTATTAACCCTTCTCGATCTTCGAATACGTAGATGGAAGATTCTGGGTATCAGATTCGTAGGTCGTAACATATTGTGTTCGGGTAGATGAGTGGGCTAGGTTATAAAGATAAGAGTCCAGGAGTACGTTTTTGCATGTTCCTCACCTGTTATAAATTTCATTCATGTTCTGGAAAATACCGACATGTAGAATTTACTAATTATGAATGGACAATCACCTTTGCTTGCAATGCGGCGGCTTCCTGAAGTTCTTATCAATTCTCTCATGGTTTGCAATCGTATTCGCTGCAAATGTACTGTAACGACCCGACCTCCCGGACCCCCGTCAGGGACCCCGAAGTTCTCACTGCCACCCACGGATCCGAAGACCCGGAAGGGTTAGAAGAAATAGTCTAGTGAGATATGTACTGAATTTAAATAACTATAACTATATATACAATATACAAAAGTCTGTACATCATGTCACAAGTAAAAACACAGGTACAAGAAGAAAGGTGTAGTCCTTAAGGGGCATACCCTGAGAACTTGCAAAGCACAACTTTCAACTCACTCATGAAGGATCGGATATGTGGATGGATTAGATCTAGAAGGGGGGGGGGGTTGAATAGATCTGACATCAATTAACGCGGAAGCTTAAGCAATTTAAAATTACTTAGAATCAGAGATCAATTCACACAAACAATTTACTGATCTGAAGTGTGAGTGTGTGTAGATGATGTGTGAAGCAATTCAACAATTAGTGTGAGTACGAAATCCTATGCAAGCATCTAGCGCAAACAAGCAGATCAAACCATTGCACATAGGATTTTTTAGGTGGTTAGGAAATCACACCAGTGATTCCTACATCCACCCCTCACACAGTGAGGCTCCACTACTCAACCTGAGTACAACACACACTAGAGCACGACGACTCCAAACAACCTTGAGTTCAACGACTCACAAACTGAGCGCGACGGCTCAAACAACAACCGGAGCACGACGACTCCAAATTGAGCACGACGGCTCAAACCACACCGTGAGTGCGACGACTCACAAACCAGAGCTCGACGGCTCCCAAAACACAATCTAGATCAAAGACAACAGAAATCAGATCCTAGCAATGATCTGATTCAAGACAAATTCGTACACAGAAATTTGTGCAGAACTTCGTGCACAAATCTCATAGATGAAATAAGGAAGAACAAACTCAGAAATGAGAGAAATGGATGTAGAAAGAGTGTTCTTCGGTGAAGAGGTCTTGAAGATGCTTGAATTGAGGAGCCTTGATGGAATTCGGTGGAGATTCTCCTCAGTTGGCGATACTCTGCTTTGATGGCATCTGAAATGCCAGAAATCCCTCTTCTACTGCTGCTCTTCAGTTGGATCTGCTCCTTTTCCTAGCACAACAACCTTCTCTCCAGAGATTCCCCTTGATTCCCATGTCCTTCCTCTTGAACGGATGGCCTGCAGCTTCTGGAGATGGAGCAAGATATGGAGAAACCCCTTTTTCCGCCAAACAGCTTTTTTGGGTGTTGTATGGGCTCTCCTTCGTGGTGTCCTCCTTTGGAGTACAAGGATTGGGGGTATTTATAGCCCCAAATGTCCATGAGGTGCCTTGGGGTGCGTGGGCACAAAAATCTAGGTCAAATCCCTCAATTCCCAAGCAGCCACGTATCCAGAAAAATTTACGTTTTTGAGTTTCAGCTGGACTGTGTCGACACCACCAGGGAGTGTGTCGACACACTGTCCCAAACATGAGAACAGGTTTCCTGGAAGCTGGAACTAGTGTTGACCTGACCATTGAGTGTGTCGACACGACTGGCAGACTGTGTCTACACACAGGCAGACCGTGTCAACACACAAGCAGACCGTGTCAACACACAGGTGGACTGTGTCGACACCACTGAGACAAATTTGTGTAAACCTGAAAATATAAAGTGTAAACCATTAATACAAGATATTATCATTAAAATATGAGATATTAAACATCAAAAACATGTTGTTGAGCATTATTGTGATAGTATAAAATGTATAACATGTTCAACATGTCATCATCAAAATCACAATATGTCATCATTAAAATCACAATATGTCATCATTAAAATCACAATATGTCATCATTAAAATCAAAAATGTCATCATCAAAATCAAAGTGTGAGTGATGTTCATTGGTCATCATTAAAATACAACTTTAGGAAATTCCAAAACACACTCAACCCAACAATCTCCCCTTTTTGATGATGACAAAACATATGCACATCTCCCAATAACCTGACTTCCTTGACTGCAATAAAACCCTTGACCATATACACCCTTTGAACTTTCTCCCCTAGAAACTTTTACTTTCTCCTCCTTTAAGGAACTTTTCCCCCTTTTTGACAGCATCAAAAAGTTAGACAAGAGAGAGAAACAGAGATTGTAGGAGATCAAGAAATGAAATGTAGGAAATAAATGGTCAGAAGTAATCAATATAAGTGAGGCAAAGTGATATTGTTAAATGAGAGAAATGATTGTGTTTTTGGTATTGTGCCACAAAGTTTAATCACAAAGACACACTCAACACAAGGTATTGCAAGATATAATGATCTGAATGTGGTTAAAATAATGATGCAAATGTGAAATAAAGTGACCTATATGAGTGATTAGAAGTATTTAACAAGGATGTTAGGAGCTTTAATTTTAACACAATGTAGAATAATAGGTCTAAACTCAGTATACATGAGCTTATTAAGGTCTTAAGCTTTTCTATCCTGTCTTTTGATTTTCTTGTAATTTTGGCTGGGAAAGAATACAAAAATAAATTAGTTAAATCTCACTTTTAGTGCAAGAGATCACATTGATCAGATGCAAGATCTCCTGATTACTCAGTGGTTTAACTTTCATTTCTTATACAGAGTTGAAAATTTGATTTCCACTTTTTACATGAAACAAATCACTTTTTAGGTGAAATGGCTCGGTTACTTAGTGGTTCAATAATTTGCATTGCTCTGTTTGTATCTTTCCAAGGTTGATCATTTTCTTTTGATGTTTTACAGGAATATGTTTGCTTTGACCAGAAAAGTCAGGAATACGAATTTAGAAAAAAATATTCTTAACATGTGGTAAAAATGAAGCTTAAACATGCACATGTTAAATAGTAAAGCCACTCATGTGCCTACAAGTGTTTTGCAAGTCATTTTAAAGACATTCAGTATTAAGATTGCTTAACCTTAAATGATACTAAATCTTTGAAATTAAACTAAATGCACAATGAGTTTAGTTTCAATGTTTTAATTCTCTCATAAGAAAATAGCACAAGGACTCAAAAATTCTGATGACTTTGGGGTTCAAAATAGACAAGTAAGTTCAAGAGATATGACAATGACTCCCCCTTTCATGTATCTCCCCCTTACAAGGTGAACATGAAGATTATTGAAGAAATAGGAATGGAATCAAGTGAAAACAGAATGAACGTGAATGTTTTATTTGAAAGATAAGGACTCCCCCTCAACAATTGCATACAAGGCTCTTGATACTTGGCGGAGACATATACTCACGCATAGTGAAAGTGTCCAGACAAGCCTGACTTGTCTTTCTTCAAATCACCATTTGATATACCAAGAATGTCAATGCAATGTGAGAGTGAGGAATTTATTTGCAAGAACATTTGTCAACAAACTGAATGAGAGTTGTTAATAAATCAGATATGAAAGATATTTCTCCAGCATTTCACTCAAAGATTCTTTTGACTCACTTCCCCATAAGATATGCATGATATGAAATGATCATTTAAGCAATTCAGATATGTTCATTCAAAGTAGTTTGCACAGAAAGAATATGAACATGATCAAGCATGTATTAACATGCAATTTATTGAAGGAGAAAAGTTTTTCAAAAACTCAAAATTGTTTCAAAGACTTAAAATAAAGTTTTTGAGATTTTCATTTTCTTGATGACCTTTATGCAGAAAAAGACTATTGATACTTGGCGGAGAATTTTTCTCACGCATGATGATAGTTTCCAGACAAGCCTAACTTGTCCTTTCACATTTCACCATTTGATATATCACATAGTCACTGCATAAAGGTCAATTATTCTTTATTGTTAGCATGAAATTCATTGTATTTTCAAGAACATTTTTACACTTTTTCAAATTTACTCCCCTTAATATGTGCATGGAATGAAAAAGCTAGCAAGCAATTCACACATGATTATGCACACAATTAGCTTTAAGCATAACATGACTTCTGGTACTTGGCAGAGTATTTTACTCACACATAATGATAGCTTCCAAACAAGCATAACTTGTTTTTCCACATGTCATCATTTGATATACCAAAAAGTCAAAACCGTTGATATGCACACAGAATCATGGGCACAGTTAAGAAAGCATGATAACACAAACATGATTCCAAATGTTAAAACACAAAGTTATTGTTGGGAGTAGCATCAGAACACATTTTTCATTGTTCAGATAAAAAATCAAACATCATTTCAATTCAGGCAATTCAAATTTGAAATGATAAAGAAGTTTTACCTGAATGGACTTCAATTACTTTTCAAAGATTTTACCTGTGTTCTCCAATCATTTCTTGCCTTGCACAACCAATATCTTGAATCCATTTACAATGTATGGCTGCAAGACTCCTCAGCTTGCTGATCAAGCTGGTTTTGGGACCCACACTTACTTGGGTCCTGCAATGAAATCAATGTTAGAGTGCAATAAAGATTTTTGAATCCAAAATGATTTTATTTTTGGTATAGATGCATTTCTTTCATTGACAGAACTATGAGCAGAATTAGTTCCAAATTTTCTTTTTGCCTTGCTCAATGCATCTATGTTTTCATGAAGTGTTCAATTTATATTCACATGGAGTTTCTGAGCATTTTCAACAAAATCATGATTCTTAGTTACATGTGAATGATGTGAAAATTTTTACAAGTAATTCAAGCTAAAATCATCATGGAAGAAATGAAATAAACAAGCAATCATGTTTCAATGACAACCATTTTTTTTTAAAATTAATGACCCTTACACAAGGAAGATCATTGGTACTTGCGGAGGTTATTCCTCACACATAATGATAGTTTCCAGACAAGCATGACTTGTCCTTCCACAGTTCACCATTTGATATACCAATTGATCTTTGCATAAGAGTCCCATTGATTTCAGTTTTTATTTAGCAGGGAATCTCTCAGAAGTATTTACCTGGTGAGATTTTCATTTTCTTTCATTCTCTTCACTTACTTTCCTTGTAGCCTTTGTCATGAAGCCTTCATCTTGAAATTGACTACAAGGATCCCTGCATCCAGCATTCAAGCAGCACATTTCAGAACCCAAACTTGTTTGGGTCCTAAGGATCTTCCATGAATCTGCAACAACGATTTTTGAATCCAAAAGGATTTTATATTTGGTGCATTTTTTTGAAGACTAGAAACACTAGAATCTTGGTTTCTAATCTTAGAGTTATTGGTATAGAATGCACCACTGACATACTGAACATTTTGTTTTCTATTTTTAGATTTTTATCATTGAGATTTTTATCATGGAATTCAGAAGAGATCTTTTGTGCAACAGTTCTTTTTTCATGTACATAGAATTTCTGAGTGTTTTCAGCATGAACATGATCTTTATTCTTATGTACATTAACATGAAACATGGGAGCATGCACAAGATTATCAATTCTATGCCAACATTCCCTAGAAGTATGCCCAAATTTATGACATGTGAAGCACTGGACTGATTTGGCATATTTATGAAATGTTGATCTCTATTCCAGCAAAATTTGGCTAAATGACCAGGTTTATTACAATTAAAGCAAATGAGATCATTTCTTACCTGGTACTTACCTTGGCATGTATGCATTTGCTGGAATCTCCTTTTCATGTGAGTAGGCTTACCATGAGGAGAAGAAGGTACCTTTTGGTGGCTCTTGGCATGATGTGAATATTGAACTTTCTTTGGAACACTTCTGAAGTGTGGAAGAGATGGAGGAATCCTGTGTAAATTATTTTGTTTTTCTGTTTGAATTTTCTTATTTTTCACAGAAACAAGATTCTTCTTCTTACCAATATTTTTGCCATTTTTCTCATTTTGTTTTTGAATATTTTTCTGAACATGAACTTTCACTGATTTTTCATTAGAGATATCAAGGTTCTTGTTCACATCAGCTTTAACAAATATTACTTTGGTTTTCTTTTCATTTTCCTTATTTTTTACAGAAGCAAGACTTGTGTTTGTAGTATTCTTCAATTCATCTTGAAACTTCTGTTTTTCAGCTTTTAATGCAACAACTTCTTTTTCTGAAATTTGAAGTTTATTTAGCATGACATCCAAACTAATTTTCATCTTGTTCTTTTCATTTTCAAATTGAGCAATTTTTTTTTCCAAATCAGTAATTTTATTACTCAAATTGCTACAAGCATTCAATCTTCCTGTAAATGATGATTTTCTTCAACAAGTTGTTTGCATCTCTCATTTATTTGATGATCATGAGCCATGTTAGAAATCTGTCTGTTTAATTGATCATTATAAAATTTGAAGTTTTCATTGAGATCAATCAATTTTCATTTTCCTCTTTCAAATCAAGATTTTCATATTCCAACTGATCATGATTTTCTTTCAACTTGGACAACTTGTTTTCACAATTTTGATTTTATCTTTCAAACTTTCTTTTTCAGAATTCAGTTTCTGAACTTCAATTTTCAAATTCTCATTTTCTTCTGAAAGATCTTTATCATTGTTCTGGAGCAATTCAAGTCTTTTTCACTTTCTTTATGGCAATGTTTTAAAGTCTTTTTCAAATCTTTATTCTTAGTGTTCAGCTTTGCATTAAAATTTTGCATCTTTTCACAGAATTCAATCAATTCAACATAAGACATACCTTCATCTGCATCAGAATCAGAATTAGAATACATAAATGGATCTGGAATTGATTTACCTAATCTTGTAGACCCATGTGAACTCTTGTGTTCTGGAGAGGATGCAGAATGCTCTGAGCTCATGGAGTGTGCTGCTAGAGCCAAAGTCTTTTGAATTGTTGATTTTTTGGATTCATTGAAGCTCTTCTTTGTCATTGAGCATTTGTGAATTCCTTTTGCTCCTTTTCTTTGTGCTTCCTCTGAAAAACTTGTTGAAAGTGAGATTGGGGATTTCTCTGAAATTATAATACGAAATTCATGCAGATTAAAGAAATTTGCCATTATACCAAAACTCAAAAGACTATTAGATCTAATCACAGTGAATCAATGTAACAAGGAATTAGATCTAACAATTAGAGTGGTTAACCCGCTCTGATACCAAATGTAGGAATCAGAGCGATTAAGCACACAGAGACAGTGAAAGATCAAGCAAACAGTTCAAGCAGATAGAGCACAGAGATCAAACAGAACCAATCAAATCACATCAGAAACAGATATTAACCTTCTTTGATACCAATTGTAGGATCGGATATGTGGATGGATTAGATCTAGAAGGGGGGGTTGAATAGATCTGACATCAATTGACGTGGAAGCTTAAGCAATTTAAAATTACTTCGAATCAGAGATCAATTCACATAAACAATTTACTGATTTGAAGTGTGAGTGTGTGTAGATGATGTGTGAAGCAATTCAACAATTAGTGTGAGTACAAAATCCTATGCAAGCATCTAGCGCAAACAAGCAGATCAAACCATTGCACATAGGATTTTTTAGGTGGTTCGGAAATCACACCAGTGATTCCTACATCCACCCCTCACACAGTGAGGCTCCACTACTCAACCTGAGTACAACACACACTGGAGCACGACGACTCCAAACAACCTTGAGTTCAACGACTCACAAACTGAGCGCGACGGCTCAAACAACAACTGAAGCACGACGACTCCAAATTGAGCACGACTGCTCAAACCACACCGTGAGTGCGACGACTCACAAACCAGAGCTCGACGGCTCCCAAAACACAAGCTAGATTAAAGACAATAGAAATTAGATCCTCTAGTAATGATCTGATTCAAGACAAATTCGTACACAGAAATTTGTGCAGAAATTTGTGCACAAATCTCATAGACGAAATAAGGAAGAACAAACTCAGAAATGAGAGAAATGGATGTAGAATGAGTGTTCTTTGGTGAAGAGGTCTTGAAGATGCTTGAATTGAGGAGCCTTGATGGAATTCGGTGGAGATTCTCCTCAGTTGGCGATACTCTGTTTTGATGGCATCTGAAATGCCAGAAATCCCTCTTCTACTACTGCTCTTCAGTTGGATCTGCTCCATTTCCTAGCACAGCAACCTTCTCTCCAGAGATTCCCCTTGATTCCCATGTCCTTCCTCTTGAACGGATGGCCTGCAGCTTCTGGAGATGGAGCAAGATATGGAGAAACCCCTTTTTTCCGCCAAACAGCTTTTCTGGGTGTTGTATGGGCTCTCCTTCGTGGTGTCCTCCTTTGGAGTACAAGGATTGGGGGTATTTATAGCCCCATATGTCCATGAGGTGCCTTGGGGTGCGTGGGCACAAAAATCTAGGTTAAATCCCTCAATTCCCAAGCAGCCACGTGTCCAGAAAAATTCACATTTTTGAGTTTCAGCTGGACTGTGTCGACACTACCAGGGAGTGTGTCGACACACTGTCCCAAACATGAGAACAAGTTTCCTGGAAGCTGGAACTAGTGTCGACCTGACCATTGAGTGTGTCGACACGACTGGCAGACTGTGTCAACACACAGGCAGACCGTGTCAACACACAGGCAGACCGTGTCAACACACAGGTGGACTGTGTCGACACCACTGAGACAAATTTGTGTAAACATGAAAATATAAAGTGTAAACCATTAATACAAGATATTATCATTAAAATATGAGATATTAAACATCAAAAATATGTTGTTTGAGCATTATTGTGATATGTATAAAATGTATAACATGTCATCATCAAAATCACAATATGTCATCATTAAAATCACAATATGTCATCATTAAAATCACAATATGTCATCATCAAAATCAAGTGTGAGTGATGTTCATTGCCATCATTAAAATACAACTTTAGGAAATTCCAAAACACACTCAACCCAACAACTCAGATACAAGAGCTCACAACACTTGTTCTCACTACTGCTGACAACACACGGCGCCACAGCCGCCTCCGCAACCCGTCTGACACCGAGCTCCCGCGACGATGAGCCCCTAGTTGAAGAGAGTAGGGGCTGAGACTTGCGAACAAGGCCCAGTAGGGATTACTGGTCTGCGCTGAGAAGAACTCCAGCCGGCCTCGGCGTCCCAGACCAACCAAGAGAGCTCTACAAATGACTCAACGCCGCTGTCCAAACCTCGTTTCCCCCTCTGCTCTAGAGTTCGCCAACTCGGCTGCCAACTCGAGCACACTCGTAGCCCAGAGCACTCCCTCAACAAGCTCCCAAGGATGGGGGTCCCAGGCAACAGAGACAACCTCTGAATGGGACAAGCCCTCAAGTGCCATGCACTGGGCGAACAGGCGGGGCAAGCACAACAAAAACCATGCCGAACTGCTGGCTTGTAACTCACAACAAGCCCAGCAAGCACAAGGCATGCACGGACCCTCGAGAGGGCCGTCGTCCAACCAAGGCACGCACGAACAAGCTAGAACCTCGGAACACCACCCGACAGTACGAAAAACCCGTCGCTCTGCTAATAACGATTGACTGCCGGTCAATCGATTATTAGACAGACGCGACCCTCCTGGAACCGCCGCCAGGACACGACCACGAAGGTGTCACCTTCAGTAACTTAACGCAGCGAGGCAAGCTGCCGTGTTCCCCCACCTGAAGGTCCTAAGGGCAAGCCAGCCCTAGGGCACACACCGACACCTAAACTAGAACCACGAAAACACCCGAGGCAACACAGGTACTGTTGCGCCCCCTAGGCCATCGCAATACCATCGCGATGGGGAAGGGCACCGCGATAGCGACCCTATCACAATGGGGCAGAGCATCACGACAGCAACCCAGTCGCGACAAGAAAAAATGTAGTCTTAATTTGGTCTCAAAATGGAGACCAAATTTTCACCCATTGATTTTGGTCCCTACATGCCTCAATTTAGTGACTGACTATTATCGGTGATAATTCGGTCTCAAATTTGAAATGAGATTGAGACGGAATATTGCGGTCACAAATCGGTCTCTATCCACGTATTTTCTTTAGTGTAAGATGGCAGATATCACAAGAAATTAAACTTACTTTTTAAAATTTTATTAAAATACTAACCTATTACATCATACGATAGGAGTTGGACCCTTGATATTATTCTTAGAAAATTCTTTTAAACCTAATTTCAGTTGGAGTTGAACTCGTGACTTCTTTCTAGTGTACTTGGAGTACTACAATGAAGTTACTCTTTGAGTACAAAAATTAAACTTAATTATATGACTGTAACACAAAATAAAAGGAAAATAGTTGATTAACATAATTTCTTAATATTAAACTTTACTCCGACCAATATAGGAGGACCACTGAGAGACCTTATAAAGAAGAGAAGTGTGGTCTATTTCGATTGATATGTTAAAAGTTGTGTTAAGAAAGTGTGTTATTGGACTATTTTCCTAGAAGAAAAGAATATGCAAAACATGGCATTAGACTTCTTCAAGCTATCAGATAGTCCACAATAGTCTTAGGATGAGAAAGCATATACTGTATGTTGCATATATATATATATATATATATATATAATGGAGATTAAAGTCATCATGTGTAGATGAACTCCATGTCATCACAAATAAAGCACAATAGAGGGAACTAACATAGGTGTATAATTAATTAGAACTAGTTCTAAACCCGTGCGATGCACTAGAAGTTTTTAAATTTGAATATTTATTTTTGAGAGAGAGAGAGAGAGAGAGAGAGAGAGAGAGAGAGAGAGAGAGAGAGAGAGAGAGAGAGAGAGAGAGAGAGACTATTGATTTTTGGGAGAACTGTAAGAAGAAATGGAAGAAATATGTCGGGTTGGGGGGGGGGGGGTAGAGAAATTTTCATTTTAAGAAGGTCGCGGTTGCCCTCTATTGGTCTCCTAATTTAAGTATTGTTAGATTACACTTTAAATTGGATTTAATATCATTTGAATAGGTGGGATATCTTTTGGTTATAGAATAAATGAATAGAACAATTTGAACATAAATATCTGTCTCATTTTTTAATTGCGGAGGGAAAGAGCACTACAACGTAGGGAATGTTTATGTTTAGAAGATTGTAAGATGGGAAGGTTAAGAATTATTTCTAGGTTATCCACCGCTGTGATAATTGGTTAGGGAAGGTGTTAAGTGGAAAATAGAGAAAAAGGGAAGGGGTTTTGCAGTGCGGGATTTAGGAGGGAGATAGAGTAATATATATCATGTAATTGATCTTTGGAAGGTGTGTGAGCTTGCCTTGCCATAGATTGGTGTTAAAAATCTAAAAAGAAAGAAAAAGAGAAATTGGTGAAAAAGAGTCGGGCAAGTCGGGTGCAAAGATAGGAAGGAGTTTGTCTTTTTTTGAATGGATTTTAACAGGAAGATAGTGAAAGGAGGACAGATCTTTGAACATAAATAGAAAAGCTTTTCTAATGTTGACAAATGGTTAGGCAAAAAAACTCTGAAATAGAACCGCTTTTATGTGATTTCACTGTGTTTTGTTTTGGTGGGAAAAAATTGATTCTGGTGCTGCCATGTGGCAGCACCAAAACTGAGAAATATAATATTAGTATAGATGCTATTTACTGGACAGTACTATGGGGCTATTAGCAGTCAATAATTACTATAATTTTAGTAGATTATTAATTGCAACGTCAAATCCATGTGAATCTTGCCGAGTGGCCTTCTAATTTATTCATGCTGTAGGATAGCGTATAATGATCGTTGTTCCTTAACTAATCACATGGTGCTAGTCATACAACACTGATTAAGCTCATATAAATGGTCAGTGCCCCTAATTTGGGGCACGATGACTTCCAATGACTGTATATATTGATCGGCTTACACATGCCAATTGTCATAATAGATGATTTGAGTGAAAAAAGAAAGGCTTATATATCCTGATGATCAATGATCATAGCCACGGGAAAATTGAAAATATTGTACATGTAAGACTCGGCTTCTCGGCTTTCCATCTGGTGTCTTGGATGGCTGGCCACTAAAGCGTCCGGGCTAGGCGACGCGTTAGTGTCGCATCGTGGGTGTTTGACGCGACAGTCATCCTTGTCGCGACGAGCTTGTGTGTCGCGTTCTTGTCGCGCCTTGCTTCTTCGTCGCGTCTTCATGTCGCGCTCGGTCAACTGGTCGCGACAGTGTTCCGTCGCTTCGGTCGTCTGGCGCCTGTTAGGGTGGCAGGCGTGTCAGTACGACCTGTCGGGTTGTCACGGCATCCCCGGGCGACGTGTTGGTGTCGCGGTGCGTTGACCCTGTCGCGTCTTGGGTGCCGAAGGCAGAAGCCCTTGGCCGGCGACCCCTTCTCCCTCTCTCCCTCCTTCCCCTCTCTTCTCCCCCTCCAGCAGTGCTCCGCCTGTAAGGAAACGATCGGGGTGCAGCAGAAACGCGATTTCCACAGATAGATATCATTGCCGGTGGTCGGATCGACCAAAAGCGGTAAACCTCGCACAGACAGATCTCATCTTTACCTTTACGGGGTTGCGTAACTCCCGTATTCGGGGAGGAGGTGGCGCAGGAGGCGCCGGTGCTTCAAGCCGTTCAAGTGTCCGGCCTCTAGACATATCCACGCGAGCTCCGGACGCAGACGGGATCTCCTCGTTCTCCACGCGTCTCCCGGATCTCAGCTCCACCATGTGCTGGAGAGAGGAGAGAGAGGGTGGGGGGGCGCCCGGAGAGAGAGAGGAGGGGGGCGGCTAGGGTTAAGCCTGGAGCTTGGCCCAGGGTTTAACTCTCAGCGTATATTATAGACACCGCAGTTTTTCATAAAAACCCAGTCATTGTCTATAAAGAACACCTTGCCCAGTCTGTTCGGAACTCTTATGCGTGTGACCCTCTAGGCCCAACTGCTAGTCCAGTTTTCAGCCCATTAAGCTCAATAACTCTTTATTGACTTATGGTAATTAATTAACATCTCATATTAATTAATTACACAATCAATTATCGTCCACGATAATTGACCGGGCTTCCAATCAAGTTGGGTGCCAAGCAACACCACTTGATCCTGGAAAGCATTGGGGTTCAGCAACCCATTCAAAGAACCTTTTGTATCATCAGTTACCACGTGACTATAATCCTTCGCTCGTACAATGCTCCCGAGTGCACTTAGGGTATGGTCAACTGTCAAACCCTAAATTGCACACTCACGGTTTAGATGCCGCATAACTATATCAGAAAACTCCTTTTCTGATAAGTAGTCTTGCCCTGGCCAGGGACTATCAGGCATCCTTCCGTAGAGCATTCACTCTCCTATTACCGAGAGCGAGCGATCCCATATTGACCACACAATCACCTTCGAAGGTATTCCGCTAGATCCGAACACTTAACTGATTAAGACCTCATGGCTAGAGATCTATAAGTCAAGGTCAAAACCCAGAAGTCCACCAACAAGGTGTCCTTGGTGTCTCAGGTCTAAGGACCATCACGCCACTGTGACAATGAATCTAGCTGGTTGACAGTTAGGTAACATTACCATCCAGTGATTCATAACGGATCAGTTCAGTGAACTCATTCTCTAATGAGTACCTACAGATTCACCTTAGTGTCCCCACACAAGTGACTATGAGACCAGCCACCCTCATCATATGAGCAGGTGCAACCTGTACTAGCCTAACGGATATCCGATGTCCTTCTCGGATATCCTCCGACTAGGAACAATTAAGAATATACGTTTAAAGGATATTAATCTCATTGTTATGATCTCATCATAATTATATCCATTGCGCATATTCATGGACTTCATAATGAAACGATAAACGAATTAACATAATGAATATAAAAGCCTTATTATTATTATCAAAGAACAAGATTGTACAAGTTATGATTGGCTTGAGGACACCCCATAACTAACACCGCCTCCCTCTCTCCCCTTTATGTGTTTTAGGTGAGGAGGAGGGCCGTGCGTGGTGTCCCGACGTTGTGGAGCTTGCATGGAGCGAGGAGGAGGTGGTCAATCCGACGTGAAAGGCCCTATTGGGGTTCGTTCTTCGTTTAAGGTAGGGATTGCTTGTGCTCTTCTCGATCCGGGTGGATCGGGAGTGTAGCAACCTGGATTTTTCAAAAAATAAAAATTTAATAATACTAAGAAATAAAAGCAACTAGTTGTATGCCGTGCGATGCACGGTAATATTTTAGGTAAAAATATATATTAGATATTTAAATAAATTTATTTATTTAGATACATGCTTAACTATTAAAATAAATTAACGTTCAATAACATTACAACATCAGTAATATAAAGTAAAAAAAATGAATTCAACACAATCACTATTATATAATAATTTTTACTGTGCTGTTCACATTAAGTCTCCCTTTTGCTCAGCTTAGTCACCTTAGAGAATCAATATATAAATTACAATTATTCACGTGAATAGGAAATGTTTTACTAAAAAATAGGAGATTTGGTATAAGTTTAATGTATCTAATGTATTTACCTAAAAAGAGAAAGAGTAGACATAGTTTCTGATACATAATAGTTGGGTGATTTTGGTAACATATTTTAATGGTATCAATCTATTCAGTGATATTTGTAAGAACAAATACAATTTATTTGACTATAAAAAATTAAAATCAATACTATAGAGTCTGACTCTACATCTAATCAAAACAGTTCGACAGGAATTATCTGATAATCGATGTAGATGCAAGTTTACAACAAAATGGATCTTGATCACAATCTGTAAACAGAAGAAAGTCATATGTTAATCACGAAATATTAATATGGAAAAGATTGGGAGAGAGAGGCTGTGGGAAGCAGAGAGAAATAAAGATTGTAAGAGAGAGAGAGAGAGAGAGAGAGAGAGAGAGAGAGAGAGAGATGGTTTGCATGGGAGAGATGTATAAAAAATAAAGTATTGGCAAAGCTACGTGAGTAAGGAAGTGGAGTTGATTAAAATAGAAAAAAATGTGGAAGTCGCCCTTGTAAGTGTATGAAAATAGAAAACAGAAGAAGGTGGAGCGACTTCTACCCATGGTATCGATCTACGCAGTTGGAGAAGAACCGCCGCTTGTGACCGCGAGCTCGACGTCGTCCCGGTGTCCTTCGAAGGTAGCAGGTGCCTCTCCGTGTCGGAGTTGAACGACATAAGAGCTGTGAGGTCCATGCACCCCGCACATGTCTTCTTTGGCAGCGGCAAACGGAAGGTGCAAAAGTCGAACATTTGCCGTTCTTGTCCCATACTATGACTGGGAGCAAGCATTAGAACCTGGGGGGATTTGAGGACCCGCCCACTTCGGCGGAGGAGCTGCGGGCCATGGTGGCAGAGGCAGATGCCGACGGGGATGGCTACATCGACCTGGCGTCGATCGTGGTGCTGAACATGTGCAGGGTGCATTGTGTGAAGCGGCAACCGTAGACACGCTGCATGCATGCTAAGATCTCCATTCAGATTAATAGAAGCTTAGAGACCTTCCCAATGGCAGCCTCCGCCTCAGTTCTCGACGTCGCACTCCATCCTCCCGCTCTCCCTCGACGGCGAGAAGTAGACGTCCACCGACGAGCAGACGCCTGCAGCGTGTAGTGCTTTGACTTGAAGCTGGCGATCTTGCTGGCAGAGGAGAGGCTGGCATGGCAGTGAGGATGTCAGGCCATAGGTGGGTACAGAGCGAACCAGTATGGGATTTAAACGAAAATAGAAACGAAAATACTACGAGTATTCATATATACCGTCAACTTGAACAGTGGAACCTCCATGCATGTGGAAGCTTCTTCTCACCTGCCGACGTCCAAAAATTCTCCATTCTTCTCTATGTTCACCTCCGCCGTCCATGGGGATGCCGCTTCCGGGCATCCCCATCCGATGTCAAACCACACGAATCTCTCGGCTCCGCCTTCTTGTGCATTGTTCACCCACGTACTGTGAAGAGAATTCTCCGCAGCGAGTGTAGGCCCCCATCACGGTCCACACGGGAATGCAGGTTCCCCCACATAACAAGCACCCCCCCCCACCATGTCGATTGCAGGAAGCGGCATCGGGAAGAAGCTGATCATGACCGCCGCGGTGAGGAGGAGGGGAGAGGCCTTGTTAATTAAGCGCCCGAACTACTGGTGCTGGGGGATGCTGGTAAAATCCACGCCACTGCGAGGGTCGGAACGTGGTTAGCTAGTTGGACGACAGCAAGCAGAATGAAGTCAAATTTTATGTGCTGTCATGTTTGAGACTTGTCTTTAAACAGGTTTTGGCAAAATTGCCGATTTGTAATAGGTGCACTAAAATTGGAAGATTTTTTAAAATTATGTGCTGTCATGTTTTGGCAGCACATTGAGTATCTTACACCCAATTTATCCCTACCATGTTTTGGTAGAGTCTTCGTTGGTTTAAGTAGGAATGAAATGCCTTGAATTAGAAATAACTCAATTGCCAAATAATGCCGATTCTAATAGGTGGGTTAAGGTTGAAAGTATCTTTTTTAAAATTTCGCCCTGTGATCTTATGGCAGTCTTGCTTCTTAGCCGAATTACTACTTGCATATTTTGAATGAAAAGAGTGTGGTGTTGTCACGTGAGAAAGGCAAGGAACTGTGTTGTACTTTTTGAATGTTCTGGGAAATATTTGGGTGCCTATATATATTTCCTTTTTTTATATTGGAAAACTCACAAATTTATGTGCAATATTTAGCAAGATTTAGTATGTCGATTTAATAAGATTTTTTGACGATTTTAGGTAGGAGACTTACCTTCTTAATAGCTATGTTAAAGGAGGAGATGTATTTGTGAGTTTTTTTAAAAATATGAATATTCTGGTGCTGCCACGTGGCAGCACCAAGACTCTATATCTCAGTTTGAGCGGGAAACAAAACAATTCTGGTGCTGCCACGTGTACGTCTAAGACTGAGTTTTATAATAATAGTATAGATTAAAAAATCAAATAAAAGAAAATTAAATAAAACCCATTAAATGAAAAGAAGTAATGGGCTTTATTAAATGGACCCATTATAAATTTGTGGGCCAACATATGAATTTTTAAATGGGAATAATAGGAAAATACCCTAAATTCGTAACTTAATTATTACTTAAATAGAAAAGAGGTATTTAATGCATTAAATAGCTAATTTGAGTTAGATTTGGATTCCTAACCCTACCCTATTAGATTGGCCATGAAATTACCTCTCTCCTAATCCAATTGGGAGGTTGCAAGCATGGAAGGGTGGAATTAAATAGGGAATCTCGGAATTAAATAGGAGTTAGAGTCCTATTAGGAAATAGAAACCAAAGAGACATAAATACTCTCTTAATCCCCCATGGCCGGCCCTAGCTCGTTGCCAAGGGTTTTAGGACATAGAGAGGAGGCCAAGGAGGAGGAGAATTCGTGGGAATGAGGCTTCATCAAAGCTTCAACCCAAGTTCATCAAGTTCTAGCCCTAGAAGAGGAAAATGATCAAAGGTAGTCTTTCTCATGAGCAAAACTAAATCAAGTTCGTCTGTAGGTTGATCTAAACCTCAAGATTCAAAGCCCTCTTGTCTTATATTTTTCCATTAGACAAATCTTTTGTTCTTAATTTTTAAAGTTCTGTAAACTCCATGACCCCGAACCCTCTTTTTAAATCTTGATCTTTATGCAAACTAACCCCCATGCTACAAAATGTTTATGGGAAATACTGATGACAGTTAGGCTTCTTTTGCCCCTGAAAGCCCTAATTTTCATCCATCCTATCTTGCGAATTAAATCATTGATCTCAACTATGTACTGTTTCATATTCATCATGAATACCCGTGATTAAAGCATGTCTAAACCCTGTCCATTTTCAAATTCCTAATTTCTGTAAGTACCCATGTGAGTCTAGTCAATTTACAACTGGTTTCATGATTTTTCATCGACTATATAGTTAGTTATGGTTTTTTGAACCACCCTATGTCAAAAGATAGAAAGTTTGGACCGCAATCCAAGAACATGTCCTATCCCTGCCGGACTCAGGTACAGGACCTGAGAATGCAACATACAATATATGCTTTCTCATCCTAAGACTATTGTGGACTATCTAATAGCTTGAAGAAGTCTAATGCCATGTTTTGCATCTTTCTTTTCTTCTAGGAAAATAGTCCAATAACACACCTCTTAACACAACTTTTAACATATCAATAGAAATAGACCACACTCCTCTTCTTTATAAGGTTTTTCAGTGTTTCTCCTATATTGGTCGGAGTAAAGTTTAATATTAAGAAATTATGTTAATAAACTATTTTCCTTTTGTTTTGTGTTACAGTCATATAATTAAGTTTAAATTTTGTACTCAAAGAGTAACTTCATTGTAGTACTCCATGCATACTAAAAAGAAGTCATGAGTTCAACTCCAATTGAAATTAGGTTTAAAATTTTTTTCTAAGAATAATATCAAAGGTCCAACTCCTATCGTATGATGGAATAGGTTAGTATTTTAATAAAATTTTAAAAAAGTTAAGTTTAATTTCTTGTGATATCTGCCATCTTACACTAAAGAAAATATGTGGATAGAGACCGATTTTGTGATTTGAGATCGAATTATCACCGATAATAGTCAGTCACTAAATTGAGGCATGTAGGGACCAATCAATTGGTGAAAATTTGGTCTCCATTTTGAGACCAAATTAAGATTGCATTTTTTCGGTCATAATTCGGTCGCAAATTTGAGACCGAACTATCACCGAATTTATTAGGTCTCAAACTATATTCCTTTAGTTCTAAAAATTGAGACTGAAAGTTTTTGATGACAATTTAATCACAAATCTGAGACCGAATTGACACTAAATAATATTGGTCACAAAGCTCTTCCTTCAGTGTCTCTCTACTAAAGGTTATTGTGACTGATCATATTCGGTGATGATTTAGTCTCATATTTGTGACCGAATTATCACATAAATATTCAGTATTAGACAAAGAAGCGCATTTTGAGATCAAATAGCGATAGAATACTTTCAAACGCTAATTCTTTTGTCCCCCTGACAATCTTCCCAAACTCCTCTCTCTCTCTCTCTCTCTCTCTGGCCATAGCTAGACATCGCCATTGTGTCATTGTCGGATGCCGCTACTGTCACCACTGTTGGACGCCGCCACCATGTCACCATTGCTGGACCACCATCATCGTGTGACCTCACTATTGTTGGACCACATGCCATTATCGGTAAGCCCTCTCTCTCTCTCTCCTTTCAATTTTTTATATGGAAGGGGGTGTTGGGGAGGGGGGTCGGCAGAGGTTCGGAGTGAGGTGGTGGGTTCCAACGAGGAGGGGGGTGAACCTCCCCTTTCTCTCTCTCTCTCTTTCTCACTGTTCGAGGAGGTGGGTGGGTTTGGGAGGGGTGGTTATCCAAGTAGGAGGGGGGGTTGGCAGTGGCGGGAGGGGGGCCTTGGTGGAGGGGGCCAAAGGGTGGTGGGTTTGGGGGTTTGGGGGGGGGGGGGGGTGGCAGTGGCGAGAGAGGGGCCTTGGTGGAGGGGGATAGAGGAAGGGTGGGTTTAAGAGGGGGAGTTCCAATGGGGAGGAGGGTGGTAGTGGCAAGAGGGGGGCCTTGATGGAGGGGGTCTGGACAATGGTCAGAGGGGGTCTGTACAATGATATGTATATGTAGTGTATCCATATACATGTATATGTATGACTTCTTAAGCTTCTTTCCTGGTAATCCAGTTATCCAATATAACCACAATAATAGATTTCTTCATATGTGTAATGTAGTATGCATATAATTATTTTAGGTTGGACATTTTTATAACCTGGAGTAGTAGATGTCCAA
The DNA here is from genome assembly GCA_014218235.1 of Colocasia esculenta. Lineage (NCBI taxonomy): Eukaryota > Viridiplantae > Streptophyta > Magnoliopsida > Alismatales > Araceae > Colocasia > Colocasia esculenta. The sequence continues at coordinate 7,756 of JACBKR010001665.1, read as the reverse complement.
AGCTATGGTGATCTCATGGATTATAGATGTGGCAAAATATATGTAGAGAGCCACTATTTTTGAACACAACAAATTTAATTAGTAAACCAAAAAGAAGGAATATATTCGGTCACAAAATCTATCTCAATGATTTTATTTTATGTTGTAAATTTTAAGTTTAAATATTGTTGTGAAGTGAGATATTATTTTTATGTCTTGTGTGTTGTGTATGTTTGTTTGGTGATTGTGTTAAATTTTCATTCTTATTGTATTATTATAAAATAAATTATGTATTATTTTTATATTGTATATTGTTTAAAAAATATAAAAATAAGAGACTGATTTGAGATCGAATATATTCAGTCACCAAATCGATCTCAATTTTGTGACTGAATTGTGAATGAAAACTTCTGTCAAAAATTTCTCTTATGAGACCGAAAAGGTTTCAGTCACATATCGATCTCAATTTTGTGACCAAAATTTTTGGCCATTGAGGATGCAGACCCGTCTTTTTTGTGATAGAATTTTTTGTACAATATTAGTCTCAGTTTTGTGACCTAATTTGTGACAAAAAACTACTAGTCACTGTCCACTTTGGTCTTGGTTATGAGACCGAATAGAGACTAAGCTAATTCAGTCTCAAAATAGAGATTGAATAGAGACCAAAATTTTTTGGTTTCAACTTTATGACCAAATTATCTTGACTAACACTTTCGGTCTCTATTCGGTCTCAATTTGTGTAACAACCCAGAGTTTTTGGTCCAAGTTTTGACTCACCTAGCATCGATTTTGAGGTCGCGATGGATTGAGGAGTCGCATTATAAATGCGATGAGATCTATGTCACCTTCTTGTAGGAAGATAATGGTCCCTGTTGGCCCGCTTATGGTTGGCAGCAACCTATCTAGAGGGGGGGGGGGGGGGGGTTGAATAGAATAGCTACAAAAAATCTGAAACTAAAAGCACATAAATCACAACTTAAGAACTTTGGTTAGTGAATGTGATAGTGTGTAAAAGAGAGTATGTAAGACCCGGCCCCCTTGGGCCTTTGGCCCCGTCCTCAAGGTCGCGACAGGCGCCCCGGCCGCGACATGGTCTCGGCAGAGCGGCCTGCCACGACAGGATTGGCGGTTCGTGTCGCGGCGGGGGTGAGCGTCGCGTCCTTGTCGTGTCACCCCTGGCCGTCGCGACTGCGTTTTGACACATTTGACCGTTGTCCTGTCTGTCAGAACGGTCGTGTCGGGTGGCAGGGCCGTGCAGCGTTGACGCGGCCTGCCAGGCCGCCGCGTTAGCCTTCCCGGTCTTCGAGGTTTGACCGTGCTTTTGGTCTCGCGGCGTGGCGGGCGGTCGCGACGCTCCTGGGTGTCGCGACAGCGTCTGAGGGGCCATCGGTTTAAAACCGACAGCACGCCCCATTTCCCCCCTCTTCTTCCTCTTCCTCTTCTTCTCCCTCCCGAGCTCTCTCGTGGTTTCTCAGTGCTTCTCCTCGCTTGTGGTGCTCGTGCTGAGGCGTGGACGTGCCGTTCGTGCAGGGGTCGTGCTTGTGGCGTGCGGTGCGAGGAGGAGACGGCCATTCCTACGAGAAGACCCCAACAGGTGCGTTCTTCGTGTGGAGGTAGGGACGTCCAACCCTCTCGCCCTAAGCATGATCCCCTCCCCCCTCTAGACTGTGGTTTCCTCGTGGTTGGGGCTTGGGAGAGTGAGAACTCCATGCTCGAGTTGATTGAGGTTTCCTTCGAGCATAGATCCATGCTTTTGAGGGATCGTGGGTGGTTTGGTGGATTTATAGCTTTCAAAACACGTTGTGCATGATCCCCTTCCCCCTTGTGAATGTATCTCGTGTTTTGGGGAGGGTTCCTGGAGGGACTGCTCCGAAACCCTGCTCGGCTGGTAACGCGGTCGCTTCGGAGGCCGCGACCATGTCGCGACGGTGCACCCGGTCGCAACGTGGTCACGGTGCTCATGAGCGCCGCGTTAGGGTCGCGACAGGCGAGGGCACTGCGACATGGTCGCGGCAGCCCTCCTTGTCGCGTCACTGACCGAGAGACAGGTTTTTGCATGACGCCGTTTCCGCTTCGCTTTACTGTACCCGTGGCATCTGTGCTAGTTCACTAGTGCGGTCTACGCTAGTCATTCTCCCGGTGCTCGGCACTTGAGGGCTTGTCCCGTGTGAGAGGTTGTTACCGTTGCCTGGGACCCCCATCCTCGGGAGCATGTTGAGGAAGTACTCCGGGCTACGAGTACGCTCGAGTTGGCAGCCACCAGGCGGACTCTGGAGCTTAGGGAAAATGGTGGTTAGGACAGTGGCGTGTGAGTCACTTGCAGAGCTCTCGTGGGTGGTCTGGGACGCCGAGGACAGTTAGGAGTTCTACCCGGCGCAGGCCAGCCAGTCCTTCTTCTCACTGCCTCGCTCCTTACGGCCCTGGAACCGTTTGGGGAGGTCAGGCATGGGACCGTAGTCCGGCCAGACTACGGCGGTTACTGTTGTGTTACTTGTGTCCTACCTCGCTCTGACGAGACGTGAGGGTCAGGACCCGGGTCGAGGATAAGACGTCGGTGGACGCACCTGACCGTGACTAGTGGAAGTGTTTCCGTAGCTAGTGTTCTTTGTCCAGGCGGAGTTCCCTCCGTCTGTGTTTACTAGCCGTGTGGTGGTCACGACGAGCAGTCGTACGGAGTCTCCGACCGTGTGTACTTCCCGTACCGTGCTAGTTGTAGCTTCGCTTCTGCACTGCCGTTTGTAGGTAGAAGATATAAACTACTGTCATTTATTTTATATATATTTCTCCTGCCTGTTTAGAGCCAGTAGGAGATTGGTAGTCCCTACTGAGCTTCTGTTGTGAAGCTCATCCCTCCCTTTCCCAGGTGAGACTTCTCAGCAGCGGCAGGGCGCGCGCCGGGCGGAGGAGACGGGACGGTAGTCGGAGTCCCCGTAGCTAGCAGTGGTTCCCTTATTTCAGTGTACGTCACCCTCGGGGTATGCCCCTAAGGGACTTGTTCTTCCCCTGCCTTCTACTTGTACTAGCGTGCGTGCGTTGGGACTGTACTTAGAGCGGTACACAGTGGTCTCGCTCTCTTTTCTGTTTCCGCCTGTACGCCTCTAGTTTAGCAGTTGACGTTTACTTCCGTTACATATCCTGTTAGACGTGGTTTATAGCCCTTCCGGGTCCCCAGATCTGTGGGCGGCGACCGCAAAAATCGGGTCCTCGGCGTGGGCCGAGGGTCGGGTTCTTGGGTCGTTACAGTTGGTATCAGAGCAAGAGTCTGACAGGACTTGTAATGGATTTAAACTGCAACAGGAAGTCCCAACGGTAGTGCAAGTACACTGCTAGCCGCCCGAGTGGTATTGTTAACCCTTGTTGGTTGTGTGTCGTGGAGGACATGGCTCTGCGTAGGCACAGTCAGGCTAGACAGTTGGTTGAGCAGCAGGAGGAGTCCGAGATGCCCGCGCAGGGGCAGGTCCAGGAGGAGGTGTCGGCAGACGAGTCAGTGGCACAGCCTCAGGGTGCAGCGGCAGTAGCAGTGGCAGGTGGGCAGCAACAGCAGGAGTACCAGCCTCAGCCGCAGCAGTACACAGACTGGTTCCCCATGGCCGAGCAGTTCTTCAGGGCCATGTACCAGGGAGCGTGGCAGCCAGGGCAGGCAGCAGCAGGTGTCCAGTTTCCGGTGCCCCCTCCAGCGGTACCGGAGCAGCATCAGGTAGAGCCAGAGGTGGAGCAGCCAGAGCGTCAGCAGCGGTCGGGCACTGGGAGTACCCGGGCCGGGCGGCGGAGGACGGCGGGTACGAAGGACAGGACCGCTCTCCTCGAGAGGTTCCTGCGCCTTCGGCCACCGATGTTCCACGGTGAGTATGATCCAGACAAGGCAGAGAGTTGGACCCATGAGTTAGAGCGCATCTTCGAGACAATGGAGTGCGCTGAGGAGGACCAGGTTCGACTGACAGTGTACCAGCTCAAGGGAGCAGCCCATGAGTGGTGGAGAGTTCAGAGGCAGACGCACTTCTAGGGGCAGAGGTTGGATCACATCACTTGGCAGCGGTTTTCGGAGGTCTTCCACGGCGAGTACTTCCCCGACTATGCTCGACGTGGGAGACGGGACCAGTTCCACGCGCTGGTTCAGGACGACCTCACAGTTTCGCAGTACCACCAGAGGTTTGTCCGGTTGTTGAGGCATGTGCCTCATGTCGCGGGCAGCGATCAGGCGTGTGCAGAGAGGTTTATAGCAGGACTGAGACCAGACCTGAGGTGGGGTGTGACGGCACACATGTGTACCACCTTGGGAGAGGCCGTGGTGAAGGCCACCGCCTTGGACAGAGAGACCTGGCAGCCTCAACAGCAGCAGCAGCAGGGAGGAGTCTCTTCCAGGTCCTCGCCTTACCAGCGTCCAGCAGGTAGCCACGGTAGTGCGACTTCCTCTTCCTCCGGCTCGGGCAGTTCCGGCGGCACCGGGATTCGCTCGCAGTTTAGGAAGTTGTCTACTCGCGGGGGCGGTCGGAGCCGGCAGCAGAAGCGCCAGTCCAGATTTGTGGAGCAGTCGGTTGTTCAGGGTGCTGAGCAGGGCAGTCAGGAGCCAGTGTGCTACACCTGTGGCTTACCGGGCCACTTCAGGAGGGATTGCCCCATGGGGCAAGTTCCGCAGTAGCAGCAGCCAGTGCAGTATGCTCAGCAGCCGCCTCAGTACTAGTACCCTCCTCAGCAGTAGGCACCGCGTCAGCAGCAGCGAGGGCAGTACCAGCAGCTCAGCAGTTTCGCAGCCGCCGCAGTAGTACCAGCCATACCAGCAGCAGCAGCAGTACCCCACAGCCGCCGCATCAGCAGCAGGCCCAGCAGGCGCCGCACGGGGCGTGGGCGTGGTCGTGGTTGCGTGATGGCGTTCACCCGGGAGCAGGAAGAGGCGTCAAACCTGGTTATAGGTACTCTACCTATCCTTGGAAGAGCCGCTCATGTTTTGGTCGACCCCGGTGCTTCTTTGTGTTTTGCTTCCGAGGAATTCTATGAGTCTCTTGCTTGTCACGCTCCTGAGAGGCAGTGTGACGTGATGGTCGATCTCCCGTCTGGTGACTATATGCGTTCCTTTGGTTACCTGGAGGGTGTGGCAGTCGAGGATGAGGGGCACCAGTTGCCGGCCAGGTTGTACGCACTGCAGCTTTGCGACTTTGACGTCATCCTGGGCATGGACTGGTTGGAGGCTCACTCGGCTGTGGTTGATTGCCAGGGGAAGACCGTTCGGTTTAGGATACCTGGAGAGCCCGCCCTCTGCTTCCAAGGTATCCGGTCTACCCGTTGGCCATTTATCTCTTTGTGTAGAGCTCGCCGTTTGATCCGCGATGGCTGTGTGGCGTACCTTGCTTCGGTTTGTTCTTTAGAGCCTAGCGGATCTTCAATTTTTGACGTGCCGGTTGTTTCTGAGTTGTCTGACGTCTTCCCAGAGGATCTACCTGGTTTGCCGCCTGAGCGGGAGGTAGAGTTCTCCATTGAGCTTTTGCCCGGTACGATGCCTTTGTCCAAGGCACCCTACCGGATGGCCCTGGCGGAGCTGCGTGAGTTGAAGCGCCAGTTGCAGGAGCTTCTTGAGCTGGGCTTCATTCGCCCGATTCGTTCGCCGTGGGGCGCGCCTGTTTTGTTTGTGCGAAAGAAGGATGGTAGTCTTCGTTTGTGCATTGATTATCGGCAGTTGAACCAGGTTACTGTGAAGAACAGGTACTCGTTGCCGAGGATCGATGATTTGTTTGATCAATTACAGTCGGCCCCAGTTTTCTCGAAGATTGACTTGAGATCCGGGTACTATCAGATGCGGATCAGAGAGTCAGATGCCAGTTTGACGGCTTTCCGTTCCAGGTACGGTCACTTTGAGTTCGTCGTGATGCCATTTGGGTTGACGAACGCACCCGCAACATTCATGGATTTGATGCATAGGGTGTTCAGTGAGTACCTAGATCGCTTTGTGGTTGTTTTTGTTGATGATATCTTGGTCTACTCGGCTTCTGAGGAGGAGCACGAGGAGCACCTGAGGATCGTGCTGGAGACCCTGCGGAGTCACCGCCTCTATGCCAAGTTCGACAAGTGCGAATTTTGGCTGAGGGAGGTGCACTTTCTCGGGCACGTGATCTCGGGTTCTGGTGTGGCAGTGGACCCTGCCAAGGTGGAGGCCGTGTTGTCGTGGGAGCAGCCCACATCGGTGTCAGAGGTCCGCAGTTTTCTGGGTTTGGTCGGTTACTACCGGAAGTTCATTCAGGATTTCGCCGTTGACCAGGTTGACTAGGCAAGACGTCAGATTTGTTTGGTCAGAGGTCTGTGAGTAGAGTTTTCGGGAGCTGAAGACGAGGTTGACTTCAGCACCAGTGTTGGTCTTGCCGTCGGGCAGCGGTGGTTTCGTGGTCTACACCGATGCGTCGAGGTCAGGTTTGGGTGCCGTGCTGATGCAGCACGGTGGGGTCGTTGCCTATGCTTCTCGGCAGCTTAAGAAGCATGAGGAGAACTACCCCACCCACGACTTGGAGCTGGCAGCAGTGGTGTTTGCTCTCAAGTTGTGGAGGCACTACCTGTATGGCGAGGGTTTTTAGATCTTCACTGATCACCAGAGTTTGCAGTATATCTTAACCCAGAGGGATCTGAACTTGAGGCAGCGCCGATGGATGGAGTATTTGAAGGACTACGACCTAACCCTCTCCTATCACCCAGGAAAGGCTAACGTCGTAGCCGATGCTTTGAGTAGGCGCGTGCGCTTGAGTTCGCTGATGGTCAGAGAGTGGAGGCTGTTCGAGGAGCTGTCTCAGGGAGTGTTCGTTCCGTCGAGGACCAAAGGCCGTGCAGTGGAGAGCAGTTTGTCAGTCCGGCCGTCGGTGTTCAGGCAGGTGTTGCAGGCCCAGCAGGCAGACCCTCAGTTGGCAGACGTTTTGCAGATGCCAAATGTAGAGCTCGGCGAGGACAGCGAGGTCAGATTCAGAGGCTACTTGTACATTCCAGAGGAGGCTCATCAGGCAGTTTTGTCAGAGGCTCACAGATCGAGGTATGCTGTTCATCTTGGCTCCACCAAGATGTACCATTGCTTGAGGAGGTCCTTCTGGTGGCCGGGGATGAAGAGGGGCGTGGTAGAGTTTGTTGCTCGGTGCCTTACCTGTCAACAAGTGAAGGCCGAGCATCAGCGTCCTGGTTGTTGGGTTGAATGCAAATTCATATCATTTCCCTCCTATTTTGATGATGACAAGAGGTGTTCTTAAAGCAATTTATTGAAACATGTCAAAAACATCATACCTAAATTCATGTTCAAAAAGTATTTTTCAAATCACATTTATCATTTATGGTCATGACAAATCATTTAACTAATGATATATGTGTTTATTTTTCAGGTACAAACATTTTTATGCAAAAGATGAGTCGACACACCATCAATGGTGTTGACACATCAACACAGATTCAAAGGAAAATGTGTAAAAATGTTGAGACTGTGTCGACACATGTCAAGAGTGTGTCGACACGAGTGGCAGTTTTTCAGAAATTAAGCCTACCCAGGTCGACACACTCTTAGAGCAGGTCGACACTAGATCCCGTTTCCAGAACAGCCAGTTTGAAGAATTGGGACAGCAGGTCGACACACTCTCAGAGCAGGTCGACACTAGACCCAGTTCCCAGAACAGCCAGTTTGCAGATTTGGGACAGCAAGTCGACACACTCAAGAGCAGGTCGACACGGGACCCTCTTCCCAGAACAGCCTTCTACATATTCTGGACAAGAGAGAATCTTCCTAGGAATGCGTGCCCTTGTACCCAAAATGGTATCT
>JACBKR010001664.1:0-40477 GCA_014218235.1 Colocasia esculenta | reverse complement strand
GCTCTATATGTGAAGGAGATAGTGAGACTGCATGGAGTTTCCATCATCTATAGTCTTAGATTGTGACCCGAGGTTTACCTCTCATTTTGGGAAAGACTGCAATCTGCGCTCGGTACTAAACTCAACTTTAATACTGCTTTTCATCCCAAACAGATGGACAGACTGAGGACAAATCAAATTGTAGAAGACATGTTAAGAGCCTACACTATAGATTTTTGAGGCTACTGGAATGAACAATTTTCATTAATTGAGTTCACCTGTAACAATAGTTATCAGGTGATATAAAGATGGATCCATTTTAGCACTATTGGTAGAAGTTGTAGATCACCAACATGCTAGATGAAGTTGCTGAACAACAATGCTTAGGTCCTGACAAGCACAAGCTACAACCAGGGACATACAGATGATTCGAGATCGGCTCAAGATCGCTCAATCTAGACAAAATAGCTATGCCAACAAAAAGAGGAGAGACTTAGAATTTCAAGTGCGAGACCGTGTACTCTTGAAGGCATCCCCTACCCGTGGAATTCAAAGATTTGGTCAAAAGGAAGCTAAGTCCAAGATTCATTGGCCCTTTCGAAGTGCTCGCAAGGGTTGGTGAAGTCGCTTACCTTGTAGGTACGTTTTCGTTCCCCTTTTTAGGGGAGCGAAGAACGTCCAAAGAGGGATATGGGTGAGATGAGAAACGTGATCGCCAGGTACGCGAGGGTACCGAATGGAGAATGCACGTGCGAAGGGGTGCGGGTGGAAGAATGATCGCGAATATGTACCTTTAGTAGCGTGGAGGTTGCGCGGGGGTGTGGGTTCCTTTCTTCTTCTACGAGCACGGCCGGCTGTGGTAGAAGACGTTTTCCTCTCGTTGATTACCTTGACAGGAAAGACAAAGAAAAGGGAGGAGATTAGCCACGTGTATAGTATACAATTCTTAAAATAAAGAATAAATGAAATGAAGGGCATAGAGAAAAACTTACCACATGTTGGCTTTTAACCCCTAAAAATGTAGGGGTGTGTGTATATATATATATAAAAGTATAGGAGCCATGTGGGGCCCGGAGGAGTAAATGAAGAGAGCCACATTGGGCCCGAGGGAGATAAAATGCGAATAAAAACGTAGAAAGGGGAGGGGGTGCTTCCCTGAATGTTGGTAGGCGCGACGACATTGCTGGTTGGATGGACGAAGAGGAGGAAGACGCTCCCACCTCGATGTACGTGGATGATGGAGGGGATGCCGGCTCCGAACACCGAGGAAGGAGGGCATCGGTCGACGTGGAATGGTAGACTGTCCTTCTCGGCTCGGAGGTTGAGGCGAGAATCTGGCAGGGCTTCGCCGCTTTGAATGGGCCCCTCTGAGCAACTGACCCTCGGGTCTGTATTTATAGGCAACAGATCCTTGAATCACGTCGGCTACAGCGCACGCGTCTCTAATTGGAGGCGCGTCTGCCATGGCTGCCACGATTAAGAAGTGCCGCATTTCCTACTTGATTTGACCATTGTAGGGTATAGGCTATGGTTGAGAATCGCATCAGGGACGACCGCCACATTCTTGAAACACGTCGACCTACCCCCCGTGACTTCATTTTGGGCACGTGGGCCATAAATGCGCGACTTCCCGGGGTTGTAGGGTACAGGCCTAGGGGCTAATCCAAGCGAACGTGATTCAGAGATCCTAGGGATTCGAGGTACGGTCACTTGAGTGTGATGACTTTTGGGGCTAGAGCCTAATCACGTCGGCATGGTACGATGCGCCTCCGATTTGAAATGCGTCGGGACGACACGATGCGATCAAGTATTTCCATATCTTATTTATGAAAATCCTACCAAAACTGACATTAGAATCATGTCACCTATAGCGGACATGTTCATGAAGTGGCAATGGGTAGTTTCCGTAAATAAATAAGCAAATTCCTTGTCGCGTCTATAATCACGGGAATGTGCACCCCAAAACACGCAATAGGATATTAAACTAATGGTATGGAAATATGGATGTGATCGCCACCTAACTATTTCCATATGAGAGAATGATGTAGGCTAACTAAGCTTGGAAAAGGAAGGAGAGAATGGGGCACTGACCTAAGATCACGAACGGGGGAACTCCGTTGCGATGGGGCCTGATGTTGCGACGCCCTAACAGGGCGCGTCAAGCTTGTCGCATCGCCCTCCTCTGCCGCGTCCTCTGCAGTGCAGGAGATTGATCGATGTACCTTCTTCTTCCTGCCCTCTGTCCGGCCAGAGAACAAGAGCTGCTCGTACAATGTTGCCTGAATATCTGCCAAAAACGAGAAACAAACAAACAAACCCGTTATAACATATTAAGTGTAGAATCAATTCACAAATGAAGTGGAAGAAAAGAGCATGGTAGGAACTGAACTGGGGGTGATTTTTACCCTTGGGTGTTGGGAAACGTGGGAGAAAAAATCAAATGAAATCTATCTAAGAAAAGGAAATAACATGCATGAAAGAGTGAAAGAGAGGGAGAAGGAGAAGGATCCCCAATGGAGTGACTCCCTGGCATTGAAGGCATTCACAAGTCGACGTATATACTGCAGCAGATGTGGGGGTCGCCCTCCTCATGCACCAAGCTCTAAGGATGAAGAAACATGCATGGCTTGGTGAGAGAAATGTGAGAGAATGGAGTGAAATGGGGTGGCCACGAGACTAAGTCCAGATCACTAAAAATTTCGACAGCCCTTCGGGGTGGAAAAAATGGGCTCTCCTCCCTCTGAAGGAGATGGCCTTGCTTATATAGACCAAAGAGAGAGAATAATCCCATTTTCATGATAAAATACCCAAGTTAAAGATGAATGCCATTAAAATTCATTGGTGAGAGTCCAAAGGTGTGCACAAAGAGTCCCACAATCCCAAGATGCGCTCAGGAGTTGGGGGGTTGGTTGGGGATAATGCAAAGGCCATAAGAGGATAAATAGGAGGTGGTTGCGGAGGCCAGAGCATGCGGCTGTTGTCGCGACGGGTCGTAGGGGCGCGACAGGGATTAACGCATCGGCTAGAAGGGGCGCGACCACAAGGCCACGTGCATGGATTTGCATGGTTGTCGCGACGGCCATAGGGCGCGCGACAAGGATTAACGCGGCGCCACGACCCGTCGCGTTAAGGAAATCGATTATTCTTGAATTATTGGCCAATCAAATGTGAGAATAATGGGCATTTAAGCTCAAGGACTCTTTTTAAGAGATAATGATGAGATACTCACAGAATTGGGTTGTTAATGGGATGAAAGCAAGGATAAAGGTGGGATCAGGTGAATGACCAACTTGGGATCATTAAGATAACAGAAATGTGGTGCGACTTGAAGGCCAGAATCGGGTGTCTACAGATTGCCCCTCCTTGGCTTCCACTTTGCAGGAGAGTGTAGCGGAGGGTGTCATGAAGTGCGGCGGAGCGAGATGACGCGGAGTTGACTGAAAAGTGGAATTCAAGGTAAAGGGACACCCGATCTAATCAACAAGCAAGTGGAATCTTTGTGAACCCCGAGTTAGCTGCTTAAGCAAATGCAAGGAAGACGCAAGTCTGGACAGAAAGGAAAGAAAAGGACGATCAACCCCTCGATTGAGAGGTACCCTAGCCGATTGGCCTGCAGTTTCATTTTGGAGGGACATGTGCGTGCCAGGCAGTGTACTCATGACTCTGTCCTGGGAGCGGTTCGCAACCAAAATGGATCAAAAGGAATGAGGATGAAAATTGTATAGGGAATCTAGATAGGGAAATTCTTGACAATCTGGCAAGAACAACTCACTCGGAGGCAGACCTTCCGATTTGGAGTGAATAGGATTTCTTGTTTCGGAAAATGAAGAATGTTAGGCACTCAACAAGGGCTCACCATTAGACAGGGATGAGACATGAAAGCTCAAAGTCCTACATGATGCATGCTGGGCTAAAGAAAAGAAATCATCAAATCAAATGTAAAGAAAAGAAGAAAATAGAAAATATATCAAGGATAATATTGTCAAATCAGGCAAGAATGGGTCAAGAATCTTCCTGTAGCCGTTGTGCAAGACAGAGTCCGTCATTCCCAAACTTACCCGACTTAACGGCCTATCCAACAATTAACAATGTGCACCTAGATCATCACTGTTTTTGGTAAAGGGGAACTCAAATCCCAGAGCACATTGAGAACCAGCCGGTCCTTGAAACAATATAATAAGTAGAATACCATATAGTAATGCAAGGGAATAGGGATAGAAACACTTACCTGAACTTACCTGTGACATCTCTTTTTTTTTTTTTTGAGATTTTCTGATTTTCTATTTTTTTGACGAATAATCAAAGCAAACAAACATGACAACGGTAAAATATATACATTCACACAAATGAAAATCATAAACAAACAATGTATAGACATCCAGACCAAAACGCGACGCACCTAGGGGTCGCAACAGGGTCGCGGCGCCCTTGGTGGTCGCAACCTTAACGTGACGCATCGCGGCGTCGCGACACCAGTCGCGGGATAAAGACGGAAAAAATCTGATCTTATCCTTATCTAAACCTACCTAGACCTGTCCGAGGACTCTTAAACCTACCCTACTATGACCCTAACACCTAGGTACGGGATTGGGATGGACTAGCTATGTTAGAGCTCTATAAATAGGGCAATAGGGGCCCCAATTCGCATTCTCTCTCTCTCTCTTCCTCTTTCTCAATTTTCTCTCTCCTCAGCCATGAAGAGATCTTTCTCTATTTCTAGGCTGATATCAAGCCCTATGCAAGCCCTAGGGCGGCCCGAATGTCCCATACCGAGCTACAACGTCTCTCATCCATGCGGGGGCACATTTGTGCAAAACCGGAGCTTCAAGTGAGTGCACTTTCTCTCTCTTTATTTCTTCCTCTCTCTCCATCTCTTCTTCTTCTCTCCTCCTGCTGCTACTAACCCTCTTTTCTTTTTCTTTTGCCATTCCAGATTCTCCCGGGCCATAGGAGGTTCTCCAAAGTCCTGTGGTTGGCGCCCATGATCGATATGCTCCCCCTGGCCTCTACCCATCACCTGCGTGAGTGGGGGCTCACGACTGTGCTCACATTGGCGAAGCAATACCACAAGATCGTGCACATGTGAGACAACATCACTGCACTGGCCGAGCTGTGGCATCCCCAGACGCACACATTCATCTTCTCTGGGTTTGAGGCCACCATCCTATTAGAAGAACTTGAGCTGATGTTGGGTTTCCGTAAATACAAGAGGGGAGAGGAGCATGCTCTTTCCTACACCGTGGCTGTAATTGATGCGTGGAGCATACTCGGGAGATCACCACCAAGAAGATAGATTTGCACAGCATGACTAGCCAGAACCATGTCCATCTCCTTCCCATCTCCCAGTGGGTTGTCTCCTAGTGCAAGCGCAAGACTGGGAGCCACCTTGCTATAGCCAAAGCCACCGCCATCTGCATCTGCAGCGTCATTCTCTTCCCGACAGAAGATCATGCCATCTCATTCCCTAACTTCAGCATAATTGACTCCGTATCCAAGGGTATGATCATCGCACAGCCGTCCTTGGTTATCTTTACGCTGGACTATCTTCTGCAGCCACCGGAGGCCCTTTCTATGGTTCTGTCATCGCCCTCGAGCTCTGGATGGGGATGCATATTCAATTTTGGGCAATGGACCAACTTTCTACTGAGTGCAAGAGCATGCTACATCATCCACTGGCTTTCATGGGTGCACCCCTCTACATGACACCACATGCGTGGTGCAAGATGGCACAAGTGAAAGGGCTGAAAGGATGGTGTGATTACTTGAAGGCAATGACGGTGGCAGAGTTCGACATGCGCCCATGCTTCATCCATAACAAGATGATCCGCCTACCACAGCGCACAGGACTGGCTCTACGGCTCATAGGCAATGAGGCATTGGTCCTGTACAATCCAGATCGCTGCCACCTTCAGTGCGGGGTTGCACGCATGGTGGTGCCTCTGCTCTCTCACTACCCTCCCATTCAGGAATGGAAGAGGAATGATGATCAAGATGAGCAGGACGTGCGGAGCGCCATCATCCACTGGGAGGGATGCGCCACGAGTCTTCTTCAAGCGAAGGTAGCGGAGGATGAGGATGTGACCCGAGAGTACCTAAAGGCATTAAAGAGGGTTCGTCCAGTTGTACCGGGAGCTTGAGATGGATTAGATTGATGTAGGGTTGTTATCAGATGGTAATTAGGATAGAAAGAGCATTTGATTGATTGTAGGAAGATTAGACAATAATTTGATGATTTGAACCAATAAATATTGGTTTTCTACAGTTTGCAATGCTCTCTGATGATGCGACACCCAAGGTTGTCGCCTCCAATTCACGCGGGGTGGGGGTCGCGACACTGTCACGACCCACCTAGCCGTCGCAACAAGGACAACGACTCCATGGATGTCGCGACCTCATCCGAGAGTTCAAAAATGCAAAGCCTTCTCTTTCTCCCTCCCACGTGTTCAATAATTGCAAACTGATTTCCCCCTTGGCGCTTCACGCTTACTCTGCACTCTCTCGCTCACGCTTTCCCTCTCAAACTCTCACCCACCTTCCCGAGGTCACTGGCGATGGAGGGAGGCGGTAACGGCAACGCGGCTCATCGAATGACGGGAGGAGGAAAAGGTCGGCGCCGAGGGCCGCCGGCGGCGCGAGGAGCGACTCCGTGGAGGAGGTAGTGCCGGAGGTTGAGATGGAAGAGTAGGCCCAGTGGTGAACCTTGAAGCGGCAGCGAGGGCCCGAGGAGGCTATAAAGAAGGTAGGATCTGAAACCTTAACCCTTTTAATTTCTATTGTGGATGTGTGGGGAAGCTCCTAGAGGGCCCAATGTAGGGCGTGATGCCTAGAGAAGTGACCACCGGACAAAGGAAGATCCGTCAGTTCTGAGCCTGATAACATGACGGGTCGTCCCGTCGCGACACCAGGTGTCGTGACCGGTCACGAGCCGCAACCATGTCACATCGATCAGGCCATCGCGACAAGGGCACGGTCCACCAGGGGTGTGCGACCAGATCGCGATGCATCGGGGCATCGTGACAATGTCGCGGCCCATTAAACTACCGTAACCTCAACCGAGAGACCGACCAGTAGAGTGATTAAACTGATTTTTGAACTAACTTGTGCTTGCAGGGAGAAATGAGGGCCCGGGTCTCTTGGATCCTCGTCTTAGCTATGTATTTAGCCTTTCCCGGGTTCCAGAGGGATAGGTTGGATGAGATGGGGTTTGGGGAGGTCCTACGGATGGAGTGGATGAGGGCAGATGCCCCTCTGACCCAGGCCCTGCGTAGCCGGTGGGATGCGGAGGCGACTGCCTTCGTACTTCCATGGGGACATATGATCCCCAACCTGGAGGACGTGGGTAGGATCACAGGGCTGCTACCCCTGCTACCGAGAGTTGGCTCATAGGCTGCTAGGCTTGACAGTAGGGCAGAGGTCCTCCCTCATCTCTAGGGTTGAGGTTTAGGAGAGCTTAGGGCTATTTGAGACTCGGAGGAGGGTAGCCGAGTCTGTGGACGAGCAGCTGCAGTGGCTGGTGGAGTGTTGCCGAGAGAGTCTAGCTAGTGAGCCAGAGCTCAAGCAAACCTAGACCTACGTCGTTTCCTCATCCTCTTCTTTGGTAACTCCTGTTTGCCACGAGGGGCAACCCGGTCCACTGCTAGTCTTGCCCCTGCTAGAGGACCTAGGTGAGGTAGGGAGCAATGCGTGGGAGCAGTGTTCCTAGCGCACCAGTTCGAGAACCTAGGTTCTTTAGATCGGCAAACCGCGATCAGTGGTTTCTACCCCTTCCTTCAGGTACACACACTACTTCTCTTGCCCCTTTACTTAGATTGCCCTTTGATATTAAATGTGGACTAACCATGCTTTCTTGTTTTCTTGCAGGTCTGGGCCTACCTACAACTCCCCGGCCTGAGGAGGGGGACCTGGAGCGACCGGGCCTCGTGCCCATTGCTCGACGGTGGGTGCCGTGTAGGGACACACATCCTTTAGAGACCAGCTGGCGTACCTCCAGGATGCCATCGACCTCTACCATCATAGATGTAAATGTTCTAACCCTTCTCAAGAATTCAACTTGATTTTCATTAATTGCTCAGCTACTGACAAGATGTGCTTGATGTGTAGGTGGTGTGGCAGCCATATCTAGGGAGGATGACGAGGATAGCTTGGTTGGAGCTGGCCCGCCCCTACTTCGGTAGGACGGTGTGGATCCATGCTCTCAACCTCGTGCTACCTCTCCACCACTACCTGACCTAGAGGTCGCTCGGCCTTCGACAGAGCGCAGTGGAGTTTCTGAGCCACGACCGGACTCCCAAGCATGGTCAGAGTTTCCGGGGACTTCATGACGCCACTGAGTGGCGCGAGCGAGCCAAGGAGCAGATCCAAAACTGGGAGCGCTGAGCAAGCAAGTTAGGTCCACCGCTACGTCCGATGACGCGTACCTTCAGGCATTCTCCTTAAAGTATGGGCGAGGGTCCTACAAGGGCGCACAGACGACAGGTAAATCTCCTAACTCAGACTCCATGAATTGTTCTTTTATTGAACAGAGCTGACATTTGGAATGAATTACAGGTGGACGTGGCTGGCGAGATCGCCTCACTCCGAGCCCTGCTCCACTCGGCGGTGCAGGATCGAGAGGTAGCTCAGAGGGAGGCAGACCAAATGGTAAGTACCTACTCAGACTTCAGAACTTTACCAATTTTATAGCTGATTTAGAATCTGACGTGTGTTGGATGTGCAGCATGCAGAGCTAGAGAGGGTGTGGAGGGCACAGTCCGGTGCATCTTCCTCTAGAGTAGCAGAGAGCTCCCAGTCGGATCTGGAGGACCGACTGGCAGATGCAATCAGGAGGGCCGAGGAGGTGCGGGCTGAGCTAGCCAAGCGGTAAGTGAGATAGTGTTTTAAATTGCAAATCATTCAAATTCAGCACTGACTGGCTTTCCTTTAGGACGGAGCTCAGGACTACCACTGACTGAGCGGCCCAGCTGCAGGGGCAGGTCGACATGGTTATAGGGGAGAGGGATCAGCTACGCATCCGGCGAAGGCGCTGAGTCACGCGTGGCAGAGGCGACGAGAGAGCTGGCGACACTGCGAGTGTAGGGTGATGATCAGTTTATCCCCATGTAATTTAAATTAATTCATATCTATTTTGGTGATTAACAAAACAATGATAAATGTTTAATCTAACAATTTATTATGAGATTTTAAGCACAGGAAATAAACCAAGGGTAAACAAGCAAATCAACCATTATGTAAGTATTCATCACTCTACAACAATGTAAGTTTGAAGCATTATATTTGTCTATGTTCATAACTTTCTATGAAGATTAACTTTCCTTACATTCATAAAGATTCATATTCGATAGTGATCGCAACGATTTGCCTACACAACGATTCGATAAGTGATCGCAACGATTTGCCCTCACAACGATTCGATAAGTGATCACAACGATTGCCCTCACAACGATTCGATAAGTGATCATAACGATTTTCTCTCGTAATGATTCCCTTATCATCGTAACGATTGCTCTCGTACGTTCCTTTAGTCATCGTAACGATTTGCTCTCGTAACGATTCCTTTAGTCATCGTAACGACTTGCTCTCGTAACGATTCCTTTAGTCATCGCAACGATTTGCTCTCATAACGATTCCTGTAGTCATCATAACGACTTGGTCTCGTAACGATTCCTTTTTCATCGTAACGATTCCCTTAGTCATCGTAACAATTTGCTCTCATAACGATTCCTTTAGTCATCGCATCGATTTGCTTATAACGTCATACGATTTGTACATCGATTTGTTTATAACGTCATAACGATTTATACATCGATTTGCTTTTAACATCACAATGATTGTACATCGATTTGCTTATAACGTCATATCGATTTGTACATCGATTTGCTTATAACGTCATAACGATTTGTACATCGATTTGCTTATAACGTCATAACGATTTGTACATCGATTTGCTTATAACATCACAACGATTTGTACATCGATTTGCTTATAACGTCGTAACATTTGTACATCGATTTGTTTTATGACTCTATAACGATTTGATTATAACGACTTGTTGATACGATTTGCATATAGAATCATAACGATTCACTTAAGCCAAATATAACGACTTGATATTTGACTCACTTTTGACTGCGTTGAAAAGTCAAAGCTTTCTCGCACATCTTTCTAACATCTATGCATTTATTACTCTGAACTATCTCTGTATTCATGCAGACGATATCCTCTATTCTCATGCTTATTCTGCAAACATCTTTTTAGAAGAACATATGAAACTTCCATTTGTGTATAAAATCAATCTACTTCCATTTGTGTATAAAATCAATCTAACGTTGACTAACAAGATACAACTTAGTTGTCTATTGTTTGAGATCGTAATGCGTGCAGGTAACTGACAGCACTCGTCATACAACGTTAGACAAAAGAAGCCAAGAATTTTCATAAGATCTTCTCTCTTTATGTGCATGAAAAGATAAAAGACTATTGACTGGAAGCTTCCAGGGGTCCAGCAGTCTAACGTACACTTATGCATAGAGACACACGGACACTCCAACGTTCGAATTTCAAACATTGATATATATAGAAGAATCAAGTTCGACAATCGAAGCTGGTTAAAGAATATAAGCTACAATGCCTTCAACCTTCTGCAAGCCATTCTTAGAGCCAAGCACAAACTCTCATTAGTTTTAGCTCTTGCTCTCGGTGCTATGTTCACATTTGTGTGACAACCTTTCGGTCTGAGAAGAGTCCTTGATTGTAGATCTCTTCTTCTTCTCAGTCCTTGCTTCAGATCAAGCAGTGTTCTATAAGCTTGATCTAGGGGCATCATCTCTTGATCACTATTTCTGGAGTTGTTCCCTTCTGTTGTGAAGGAAGAGCTGGTGGGATCCAGGGTGTGTCTTTCCCTTCGTGTTGAAGGAGGACCTGGTGTGGTATCCAGGGTTTGTAATTCCCTTCGGGTTGAAGGAAGACCAACTGCGCCTAGGTGTAAGGGTCCTTAAGGAGGACTGTACCCTTGGTAGTGAAATCCTGAGATTTTACTCAGGGACTGGACGTAGGACTCCTAAGGAGAGGAGATCCGAACCAGGATAATTCCTGTGTTGTGTGATTATCTTGTGTGATTGTTGTTTATCTTCACTATCACTAACATCCATCGAAGTGTATTTTGTGTGAACGTTTTTGTTTACAGGGTTAGTAGACGATGTTTTAAAGTCCCATTCACCACCCCTCTGGGCTTGCTAGCTGGGCAACAAGTGGTATCAGAGCTAGTCTCTTCAACAAAGAAAAAGATCCAACGATCTGAAGAGAAAAGATCAAATGGCAGCTCAAGGAAACATTGAAGGTCAGTCTGTCAACCGACCTCCTCTCTTCGACGGTGAAGACTACACTTATTGGAAGACCAGAATGGAGTACTTCTTGCAAGGATTCAATTTTCAGATCTGGTCAATCATAGAAGAAGGAGATCTCGTTGTCCTAAACTCAAGGCAGAATTGAACAGACGATGATAGAAAGAAGATCTCCCTCAACTGCAAACCTAAGAGTATCCTATGTTGTGCTCTTAGCAAGAAAGAGTTTAAGAGAGTCTCAGCTTGCAAATCGGCAATGGAGATGTGGGAGAAGCTGAGAATCACCTATGAAGGGACTGATAAAGTCAAAGAAACAATAATAGATATACTAGTGGCTCAATATGAAAAGTTTCAGATGCATCGGGAGAATCTATAACCCAGATGTTCAGTAGGTTTACAGATATAACAAATGGGTTAGCTGGTCTTGGTAAGACATAGAAATTGAGAGAAATGGTAAGAAAGATTCTAAGATCTTTACCAGCAGTATGGACTCCTAAGGTAACAGCTATAGAAGAGGCCAATGACCTAAAGAAGATGTCATTGGAGAAACTCATTGGGTCCCTCATGGCCTATTAGATAAACAGGGAAAGATTAGGAGAGTCATCAAGCAAGAAGAAACACACCAATGCTCTCAAAGCAGCAGAAGGCAGCTCTGAGGAACCATCAGAAGACGAGATAGCAGTGAAAATAGTGAAGACAGAGAAGCAATGTTGTTTAGGAAACTGCAACGGATTTTGGCCAAGAAAAAGAAGTATCGATCAGGCAGACGATATTTCAAAAAGGGAAAGGATTTCAAGAAACCTGAACCAAAGGACATCAAAAAGATGAACCGACTTGTTATGAGTGCAAAAGGCCAGAACACATCAGGGCAGAGTGTCCAAAACTCAGGAAAATGAATTCAGAAAGAAGGACAGTTCAAGAAAGTTCAAAAGACATAAGAAGAAAGCCATGGCAGCAGCTTGGGACAACAGTAGTGACTCGACAGTGAGTCAAGCTCAACCAGCGGAGGAAAGAAAAGGCTAACCTAGCCTTCATGGAAGACGTCACAGAAAGGTAACCTTTGACTCATCCTTTGATTCCTACAATGATTCTGATTCAGATAACTTAGAAGATGCTTTTAATGAATTATATGGTAAATATAGAGAAATATCTAAATTACTAAAAGCTAGTAAGAAAAATGTTACATGTCTAGAGAATACCAATTCAGACTTAAAATCAGAAAATGAACAACTAGAGAAGCAAGTAATGAACTCAAAAGAAGAAATGAATTGCTATGCAAAAATCTAAAGATAAAAATGAACAATAACAGAATTAGAAAAACAAGAAAGTTCAGGTGAACTAAAAAATGAAATCAAAATTTTAACAGAAGAAAATGATAAACTATCAAATACCTTAGAAAAATTCACTAATGGTAAGAATTCTCTAATATTGAGAGGTGCTAGACGGTCAGGAAAAAGGAAACATGGACTAGGCTATACGCCCCCAGATAATGAAGACACAACAGTATACCCTAAGACATATCCAACTCCAAAATTTGTACCTGAACAAGACATAGCATACAAAGCTAACCTTAAATATCTTGAAAAAGTAACTAGAACAACATGCTGCAGTCAGTGCAACAAACTAGGTCACAACAAGACTACATGTCCAACTAAATATAAAAGGTGGATAATCAAAATAAAAATGATGATACTAACCAACTAGGACCCAAAGAACTTGGGTACCTAAAGCTTAATGTTTTTATTTCAGGAAAACCTTCGAGCATCAAATGGTATTTAGATAGTGGATGTTCAAGGCACATGTCAGAAAATAAAAACTGTTTTCTCACCTCGAAGCTGAAGAAGGAACAGTCACCTATAGAGACAACAGAAAAGGGACTGTTATTGGCAGTGGTTCAGTAAGCGGCAAAGAAAAAATAGTATTGAAGAAGTTCTATGTGTGAAAGGTCTGAAGCATAATCATTAGTATAAGCCAGCTTTGTGACAAGGTTCATCAGATAAAGTTTCAAGAATCCAAGTGCAGCATCATGAAGGATGGAGTAGTCATTTTTGAAGCCTACAGGGAAAAAACCTGTACGTGCTATATCTTGAAGAATTAAAGGAGCAAGATCTATGTTTAGCAGCAGCAAAGAGCAGTCAACTGAGATGTGGCACAGAAGATTGGGCCATTGCAGTTTGGATGGTATGAAGAAGCTGATAAAGAGAAGCCTGGTGGAAGGTCTACCAAAGGTCAGCAAAAAAATGGATGGTATTTGCAGACCATGTGCTAAAGGAAAGCATGCTAAGAGCTACTTCAAATCAAAAACTATGGTAACCACCTCTAAACCCTTAGAGCTCCTTCATATGGACTTATTTGGGCCAATGAGGACCACAAGTCTTGGAGGATAGAATTTTGGATTCGTTATAGTTGATGACTATTTCAGATTCACATGGGTCTCATTCTTAGAACATAAAGATGATACATTTGACAGCTTTGTAAGTTTCAGCAATAAAGTACAAAAGGATAAGAGATACAGCATTGTTGGAATCCGATCAGATCATGGAGGAGAATTCCAAAATGAAAAATTTGTCAACTTTTGTGAAGATCAAGGAATGAGCACAACTTCTCAGCACCGAGGACACCACAGAAAAATGGGGTTGCTGAGAGGAAAAATAAAACTCTATTGGACATGGTGAGAACAATGCTGTCAGAATATGATCTGCCAAGATACTTCTGGGCTGAAGCAGTGAACACAGCAAGTTACCTCATAAATAGAGTAATGATCAGGCCCATACTGAAGAAGACAGCTTATGAGCTGTACAAGGAAAAGAAGTCAAAGATCAGTCACTTCAGGACATTTGGATGTCCTTGCTTCATCCACAACAATGGCAAACGAGATATTGGTAAGTTAGATGCCAAATCAGATGAAGGCATCTTCATGGGGTACACTTCTAAACCCAAAGGCTATAGAGTTTTTAATAAACGCACATTATTAATTGAACAATATGTGCACATTATCTTTGATGAGACTAATCCTTCCTTGAGAAAGGAAGAAAATAGTGATAATGACAATACAGATGAATTGTCCGAAAAGCTAAAGAATACATCATTTGAGGACAATGAAGATCCACCTCTGGAAGATCTGCAAGAAAAAGAAATTCCACATCAAAACTTCCAAGGAGTGGAGATACAAAAGGGATCACCCACCTAAGAATATAATTGGTGATCCAACTGTAGGGGTAAGAACAAAAGGTAATGTAATCCCTTGCGATTACCTAGCATTTGTTTCACAAATAGAGCATAGGACAGTCAATGAAGCTCTCACTAATGAATCTTGGATTTTAGCCATGCAGGATGAACTGAATCAGTTAGTGTGGTCACTTGTTCCTAGACCATCAGATCATCTAGTTATTGGCACCAAATGGGTGTTCAGAAACAAATTGGATGAAGCTGGGTAATCTTAAGAAACAAGGCCAGATTGGTAGCTCAAGGCTATTCCTAAGAGGAAGGCATAGATTTCGATGAAACCTATGCACCTGAAGCTATACTTGAGGCTATTAGAATTTTACTTGCATATGCATCTGCACTAGACTTGAAATTATTTCAAATAGATGTCAAGTCTGCATTTCTAAAGGGTTCATTAAGGAGGAAGTTTATGTAGAACAACCTCTAGGTTTTGATGACACTGAATTTCCGAATCATGTTTTTAAACTACACAAAGCACTATATGGTTTAAAACAAGCACCTAGAGCCTAGTGTGAAAGGCTTAGCTCATTTATATTAGACCATAGTTTCAGTAGAGGTCAAGTAGATAGTACACTATTTATCAAGTCCAAGATCAAACATATATTACTTGTACAAATTTATGTAGATGACATAATTTTTGGTTCAACTGATGAATCTCTTTGTAAGTACTTTGAAAAGATTATGCAGGGAGAATTAGAGATGAGCATGATTGGGGCGCTAAACTACTTCCTTGGATTGCAAATCAAGCAAGGAAAAGATGGGACCCACATCTGTCAAGCTAAATACACCAAGGAACTCTTAAAGAAATTGGATTCGATAATGCCAAGCCACTGTCAACACCTATGAGCACATCAACGAGGATGGACAGTGACAAGAATGGTAAGAAAGTAGATCAAAAGATCTACAGAGGTTGATAGGCTCCTATTTTCCCTAATAATATGTAGACCTGATTTTATTTAGTGTATGCATCTGTACAAGGTATCAGGTAGATCCTAGAGAATCTCATCTAATTTCAGTAAAAAGAATTTTAGATATTTAGCTAAAACTCATGATTTAGGTCTTTGGTATCCAACGTCATGTGAAATTAACTTAGTAGGATATTCTGATGCTGACTATACTGGATGCAAGATAGATAGAAAAAGCACCAGTGGTTGTGTCAATTTCTTACACGATGTCTGATATCATGGTTCTCCATGAAACAAAACTTAGTAGCACTGTCAACAGCTGAAGCTGAGTAGTAGCTGCTGGAAGTTGTTGTACACAACTCCTATGGATCAAGTAACAACTTGAGGATTATAGGCTTCATATCAAGACAATTCCATTGTATGTGACAACACCAGTGCCATAAATCTCACCAAAAATCCAGTACAACACTCAAGGACTAAACACATTGACGTTAGATATCATTTCATTCGTGATCATGTAACTAATGGTAACATAGATATTTCATTATTGATACAAACAATCAGTTAGGAGATATCCTCACAAAGGCCTTACCGGAAGAGAGGTTTACATCTCTTAGAAGGGAATTAGACATGTATAAATTGTGAAAGATTTACCTGTTTAAAATTGAAATATTATTTTTCAGAATTTAAACTATTTTTTCTCCCAAAAATTTAAGCATAATTCCAATATTGCTAATTCTTTTAATTTTGTCATGACGGTTCGATATTTTATAGAGTTTATTCTTATCGAACTAGTCAATTTTGTCATTTTCTGCCATTATGGGTCTCTAAATTCTAAAAGTCATTCTTTTAATTTTCCTTTATCCCAAAATCTGTGCAGCAACGATTCACATCTCTTCATCGTCTTCTTCCTTCTGCTTGAGGCGATACCCTATCGACTCCGGCATCGACTCTCTGAAATTTCAAGCTTCCACCTCTTTCTTGCGAGAAATTTCTTGAGGGGTTCTACTCCTTTCCCATTTCGTTCATCAGAGAAACTCTTCCCATCCAAAACCATGGCCTCTTCTGGTGTCTTCGACAGCGTCGGGGGCTATGGAGCTGCATTTCTTACCGCCGAGCAGCAGGAAAGATTCGCTTTAGTAAAGACCAAGCTATGCGGCCACAAAGCAGTAGATGTGGCAGATCTGCAGAAGAATGGAATGGAAGTATCGTCGTAGCTATGGGCAGATTGAAGTGGACAAGATAGCTACCTATTAGAAGTAAGTTATCCAGTCCTTGTGAAAGCCTTCTATGTTTGTCTGAAGACAGAGGAAGACGGAACCCTGACTTCCATGGTCAAGGGAACTCAGATTAGGGTCCACAAGCCCTATTAGCATCTCTCTTCAATGTAACTACCTCCGGACACAGTGGAGTTCATACTGTGGATATCCAGGTGAAAGGTCTAGGGATTGTTGGTCCCGAATACAGATTGAAGGATGAAAAGCTAGACATCAACCATTTGAATGCGTTCAATCGCTTATTGCATTTCATTGTGTGTCAAATAGTAGTCCCAAGGAGTGCCACCTTCTCCACTTGCACAAAGGCGGATTTCGACCTAATGTTCTGGGCTGTCCAGAACCAAGAAATCAACACTACAGAGATCATGATTGAAAGGATGAAGTTTGCAAGCGCGCAAGTATGGGATACAAAAGTAAGCTGAACGTTTCTCTACCTTATGCTCATCTGCTCACCAAGATATTCAACACTATGGCATCAGTGTGGTGGGAGATGTGTCTGAGGAAGATGGGCCAAGCTATCTGGTCCAGAAATTTGAGAAAAAGTGGTTTTCTGGTTGTCAATGGAGTTTGGACGAAGACTTCTGTGGCTGAGGGGGAAGCCATCATTAGTGAAGCTTAAGAGGTCCAAGACGCAGAAGTAGCAGCAGCAGAACCACCACCAGCAGCAGATCCAGTAATCTAGCAGAAAGAGCAGCAGCACCATCTGTGGAAGTAGCAGTAGCACCACCACCAGCTGAATCTAGCAACAGGATTGAGGATATCCCTCCAGAGGATATTTAGCCCGTTGGCATAATTCAGAGGATCCTCTTCCCTCTTCCCGAGTAGGCTCAGTACTCAGAGATGTACTAGAATCCATCCAAAGCTCTTAAGGGGTCCAGTAGTTAGTGAAGTTCAAATTGCAGAAGCTGTGGCATTAGGCCACATTGATTCGATGTTATGGAAGAAGCTCCCATTCAGGGGGACCAAAGAATAGAGACTGAAGATGTGCCTATGGAAGATGTTCCAGTTCAGGCGGAGCAATCAATTGAGAAAGAGGCTGGACCAGGGAGCAAGGCCGGGTGTGCGCTGGATGGATGTGGCGCGGTGCTCCTGCAAATCGGCTGGTTCGCTGTGGAGCTCCCGTGCGCGGTAGAGATGGCTGGCCGTGTGAAGCGGAGGCGATGTAGGGAGCCTGGGCAGGCGGTTCGTGCACAGTAGCCATGCGAAGCAGAGGAAGGCGCGGATGGCGTGAACGGCGTCTGGTGGTGCGGAGCTGATGGCTCCGGAGGCAGAAGAGGCGTGAGCAGCTGTGCTGAGCTGGCGGCCGGGCGTGCAGAGGTGGCAATCCTGGTGCTGCTTTGTTGGTGATCCGGGAGGCGCCCGGGCATCTATAAAAGGACCCGAGGTCCTCTTCTCCGAAGGCTGGCTGGTTCGGAATTCTGAAGAGTTTTAGTTTCTTTTTTTTTCTGTATTTTTCCTTTTGGTAGAGCATAGGAGGGAGACGGGTTAGCCAGTCATTTTTTTAGAAATTTGTTCTGCCCTTTCATCTTTCAGCAGAACTGTGGGAAATTTGGAGAGTTCAGAATTGTGTACTTCCATTTCCTTGGTGTTGGTTCATCTATTTCTCCTACGTTAGTTTCAATTCTTCTGTGCAATGCAAGAGATCCAGGGAGTTTATTTCATCACTACTGTGTTTCCTTCCGTTATGGCTACTGTGAATTGAACGGAAGGAGAGGAATACAATTGTCAATTTTTTTCTTTTCCATTTCTACTGTTCGGCTGCAAGCAGAAGGTGATTGCAATTTGTGTTGGATTATTTTCTCTCTCTGTTCATCTGGTTTTGTTCAGCATTCTGGGACTGGGTGATTTAATTGTTGTTGTAGAGCTGATGGAAAGGAGGTCGACATCTGAAAGGTTCAAGTGCTATTTCTTTTCTTCTTCTGTGTTTGATTTCTATTTGATTCTGAGAGGATCAGAGTGTTCTTCTTGTCTCCTTCCAATTGTTCAACAATTTTTCTTGATATTTCAGCTGTGAGGTTTGAATTGAGTGTTTTCTTGTTCACGGTTCGATTGGAGGGGAGGGAGACAGAGTGAGCCATTTCAAATTAATGTAGAGCAGAGGCGGAGTTCGGATTGTTTAGTGTTATTTTAAGTTTTCTTCAATTCTATAAGGGGTTGTGAGGAGTGTTCTTGCTGTTGGTTGGAGATTTGAGTTGTTCTGTAATTTTTTTTGGGTTTTAGAATGGAGAATTCCGGAGTTCAGTGATGAAACTTCTTTAGAATTTTGTTCTTCTTCTGTTCTTTTGCTTCCGGAGGTTGTTTGCATTTAATTTCCATGCTTAGAATATTGATCTATTGGTGTTAATCTAGTTCTTCTAAATTTCTTTTGCTACTGTGAAAGATAGTTCGACTCCAGGAGATGATTTTTGAGGAAGTGCGCATCTTGACTTGTGTGAGGAACTCTGGACAACGAAAATACACAGTCAACTATGCCGCGCGTTCATCTTGGCGCCATTGCCGGGGAGGCATTAGAGTTTGATTTAATTCTGTTTTGATTTGATTTCATTTGCTTTGGGATTTCTATTGACTTGTTATGGGCTTCTTATTTCTGATTTGCACAAGGAGTGGGACATGGAGATTGGGCTTGACATTTGAAGCCCATTGGGGAGCTTGCT
This sequence comes from Colocasia esculenta, assembly GCA_014218235.1. NCBI lineage: Eukaryota > Viridiplantae > Streptophyta > Magnoliopsida > Alismatales > Araceae > Colocasia > Colocasia esculenta. The sequence continues at coordinate 21,098 of JACBKR010001664.1, read as the reverse complement.
GATTTCTTTTCCCAAATTGCATTAATTCAGCATTGTAGATAGAAGAGTGTGAGTGGAGCTTGTGTAGTGAGATTTCTTGTACTCTCTGTGCATGTACAGAGATTTCTCTTTAGTTGGCATGTAATAATTGGACTTTTTGTGGTTTGTGTGGTTTGGAATTAGCTTATAGTACCACTTTATATTTTCTTACCTCATTTCATTTAGTTCAAAAACTAAATAAAATTTAAAAAATCTAAAATTTAAAAAAAAAAATTTTCAAATCGCTCTTTCATGTTAGCCGTTTGTTTGTAAATAAAATTTCCATCCTCTCAAGATTAGAAACACATGTTTTAGGACATTCATCATTTTAATTGTCATTTCATTTTTCTTGCATTGAAGAGAGCGAGGGAAAGGTAAGACTTCCACCACTTGTTTCATGCATTAGACTTAGCATTAGAAAACCCTTGTTTCAAACTTGATCTGTTGCATTTCATAATTGTAATTGGGACTGCTTAAGGGCTTAACCCATTAGATAAAAAGATAAGGTGAGGGATTTCATCACCCTTTCCTTTGCCCAAAAAACAAAAAATTTCACATTTTGCATTTACCTCGGCTTTTAATAAAAACCAGTAGACTTGGCCCTAGGGTTCATCATTAGATTTATCCTTTCTTGAATTCAAAACTTCTCTTTAAGTCTGGTGTCTAGGATTAGAGGTTAAAAAGCTTATGCTTAAGCGAGCTAGAGGTACTTATTGGGTCCTTGCGAAAGCAAGGGGGGCCTCCCTCTACTCCACCTCTTACCTGGCCGGTACAAGAGAGTTAGAATTGGATTAAGCAAGCATAAATCTGATTTTGAGAAAAATAACATAAGTCCAAGGAACACTTAGTGGTAGGTTAATTTGATTTGAAAGTGTTTGTTTGTTTTTGTTTGTTTAAAAATTTATCAAAAATCAATAAAATCTTAAAAATTCAAAAATCATAAATAGAAGGCTTTCCATTTGTATCATTCAACTTAGATTTGGCTCAACCTATCGCAGAGATCGAGAGAATCTCTCATATCATGGCCTATCAAGAACAAATCCAAGCTGCCCAAGGTTTCTACAAACCTTCCTATGATCCATATTCTACCACATACAACCCTGGTTGGAGAAATCACTCGAACTTTTCTTATGAAAATCAATATGAACAAATGTCTCAAACTTCTTTCAACCAATCCATGTACGGTCAATCCTATCCAAATCAGAATCCGGATTCGACCAATCTTCTTATTCCAGACATCAACAATTCCAAGGAAGTTAAAACTTCAATGAATTTTCTCATATCAATTTTCAGCAACATTCATACAATCAACCACATCTTCTCAGCCCAATTGGGAGGATAAAATGAATCAACTTCAAAACATGATGATGACTCTTTGCCAAACTATGCAAGAACAATAAAATCAATATCAAAATCAGAACCAAAATTTGCAACAAAATTTGGATAGGATAGAGTCTCAGATTGCTGATGTGTGTAGGAGGGATTGGGTCAGTTACCAAGTCAAACTATAGCAAACCCAAGGAACAACCCTCCCGAATTTTATCAGAACCAGCAATATCATCAAGTCCAGGGGTACAGACCACTTGTTCAACCAAATATACCCCCACCACAAAACACACAACAAACTTTTGTTCAGAATATTCCTGCAGTACAATTTCAAAATCAATTATACAACATGACCATTCTCCTGCCCAAGCTAGGGGTCCCCAAGTGGAAAATATGGAAACAATGTCTACAATAAGAAGTGGAAAAATCTTGATAAATCATCACCCACACATGACAACTTTGCGTGAGGATAAAGAAAATGAAAATGAACTTGAAATTGAAGAAGAGGTTGAAGAGAAGGTTGAAAAAGAACAATCCAAGGAAAAAGAAAGTTGTCTGGTGGTAGACTAGTGGAAGAATCTTGTGAGGAAAAAGCAGTAGACCAACCCTGTGCTCTAGGGTTTGAGGGAGAAGAAGGACAACTTAGTTCCTTATTTCAGGATAGTGATCCATCGTTTCCATTAGAATGTTCTCCTAAGGTTGAGCTAAAACCACTCCTTGCTAATTTAAAAATATCTTTCTAGAGAGAACGAGACTTGGCCCATCATAATTGCTAGCGATCTTGATGGAGGGCATGAGAAGAAACTAATTGAAGTCTTGAAAATTCACAGAAAATTTTTGAAGTGCATGATAAGGACGGGTTATTCAATTCTAGGCTTCATGGAAAATTGAAGTCCCGATGGGATGGTCCTTACAGTGTTGTCAGATGTACGACAATGGTGTTGTCATTATTCTTGATCCTAAAACTGGACAATCATTCACTGTCAAAGGGCAAAGGTTAAAACATTTCTTTGAAAGCCCATTTTTCTTAAAAACGGATTCTACCAAGCTAGCTGAGCCAAACGAAGCCTAATTGCGTCCGGCTGAAGACGAAATAAACTTAGTTTCTTGGGAGGCAACCCAAAGTACAGATTTCTTTATCAGGTAATTTTCTGTCTTACTTTCTTTCCTGTAAATAAGTAGGGGGGAGAGGTAGAATAAGCATGCATTCATAGTCCTCATCCCAACCATTGCTTCATTTCTTTTTCTTGAGCTTGTACATATGCAAATAAAAATTTCACAATGTTTCATTTGAATAAAGATGCGTGGCTTTACGCATCCCAGACTAGGTGTGTGATCTTTAACCATTAAAATTTTGTGGTTGTCACATTCCCTTGCAAAAATCCATGTTAGGTAGCCTCTAGTAAAGGATTACATGTACTCCTTGTCTACCTTATGTAAGGATTTATGGCAAGAAGTTTCATACACACACTACACAGCCACTGAGACTAGCTGAACCCGAATGTAGCAAATTTGTCAAGGCTAGTAGGAGAGAGGTGATTGGTTTTCTCCCCTTCCCCTTAAGTGAATTGTGAAGGAAGTGAAGGTGTGTGATCAAGGAACCTGACTGTCCATCCTTCCTTTAAGAGGAAAATAAAAAGTAAAAAGAAAAGCAAAAAGAAAAAGCAAAAGTAAAAGAAAAATATATCCATGAAAAATGCCCCGGATCTGAGTAAAGTTGGACTGGCTACTCTTGAAAAGTGATGGGCTGTGCAGCATTATGGATGAAAAAGAAAGAAAGAATTCTGAGTGCACAAAGTGCAAAATAAGAGGCAAAGTCCTCAGCTCAGAACAAAATAATCCTCAAGGAAGTTGGGCAGAATGGAACTGAGAGAAACAACCAGATCTGACTGAGTAAGGATCTTATTCCACAATTCTTTTTTCTCCTCGAATTAATCTAATCTCAAATACTAGCTGAGGCAGAGGAGTTTCGGAAGGGCTGATGTGAACTCTTAAGTGAGCTACCACTTGTGCACAATTTCTCGCCATAAACTTTTACAATTAGGAAAGACATGTTTTTACATAATCTTTTACATGATGGCAATTAGCATGCGACATTGTATCTTCTAGTCCTACATTGAAATAATTTTTATTGCTAAGGGACTAGCAATATTCAAGTAGGGGGAGTGATAACTACATATTTTTTTGTGTTAAACTTCATACATATAGTTAAGTTTAGACAGTCTTTGTCTGTAAATAAAGGGCATTTTGATTTTAATTTTCATTTCGTCCAAAAATAAATTTCAAAGCATATTAGTTAAATTCTCGAGTTGAACACATAACTAAAGTCTCACTTAATAAAAATCAATAAATTTTGAATAGTTTATGTTTCTTTACATTGTATATAAATAATTTTTTATCACATTAAACATCTTTTAATTCTTTTAAATATTAGTGTGTAAATAAATTGATTCACCCAATATAATCATGACACATGCCCCTTTAAAATTTATTTTACCATTTCTAAACACCTCACCAATACCCTCATGCCACATACCCCATCCAATCTTTATTTACAAATATCCCACCCCACCCACTTATTCTACTTAAACAAAGTCTTTTTGTTTCTTTCCACCAGGCCAAGCAGACGAATCTGCTGGAAGCTTCAAGAAAGGCTGGTTTGGGCATGGCGGTTAGGGGCTTGAAGCTGGATGGCTGGGCTGGGGGGGTGATGCAGGAGCTGAGGCGGATGTGCAGGATGGCCTATGCGTGCCCAGGCCATGGCGATGGCTACAGCGGATGGTGGATGTGCAGGGTCTGCTGAATGGGATCTGATGTTGGTTCGTACAGCTGTGCGATGGCGGCAGTGTGAAGCTGCTGAGGCGGCCGATCGGAGCGGAGGAACTGGGTCAGATGTGGATGGCGGTGTGCAGCTGCCATGTGTGCAGCTCAGGCGGAGCCCTGGCTGTGCGAAGGTCTGCTGGCGGGCCACGATGGCTGAGAGGAGCGCTGGTGCTTTGGCGCGGCTGGACCAGGGAGCAAGGCTGGGTGTGCGCTGGATGGATGTGGCGCGGTGCTCCTGCAAATCGGCTGGTTCGCTGTGGAGCTCCCGTGCGCGCGTGTAGAGATGGATGGCCGCGGTGAAGCGGAGGCGATGTAGGGAGCCTGGGCAGGCGGTTCGTGCGCAGCAGCCGTGCGAAGCAGAGGAAGGCACGGATGGCGCGTGAACGGCGTGGCGGTGCGGAGCTGATGGCTCCGGAGGCAGAAGAGGCGTGAGCAGCTGTGCTGAGCTGTGGCGGCTGGCGTGCAGAGGTGGCAATCCTAGTGCTGCTGCGTTGGTGATCGGGAGGCGCCCGGGCATCTATAAAAGGACCGAGGGTCCTCTTCGAAGGCTGGCTGGTTCGGAATTCTAAAGATTTTAGTTTCTTTTTTTTTTCTGTATTTTTCCTTTGGTAGGCATAGGAGGAGAGACGGTTAGCCAGTCAATTTTTTTAGAAATTTGTTCTGCCCTTTCATGTTTCAGCAGAACTGTGGGAGATTTGGAGAGTTCAGAATTGTGTACTTCCATTCCTTGGTGTTGGTTCATCTATTTCTCCTGCGTTAGTTTCAATTCTTCTGTGCAATGCAAGAGATCAGGGAGTTTATTTCATCACTACTGTGTTTCCTTCCGTTATGGCTACTATGAATTGAAGGGAAGGAGAGGAATACAATTGTCAATTTATTTTTCTTCCATTTCTACTGTTCGGCTGCAAGCAGAAGATGATTGCAATTTGTGTTGGATTATTTTCTCTCTTCTGTTCATCTGGTTTTGTTCAGCATTCCGGACTGGGTGATTTAATTGTGTTTGTAGAGAGATGATGGAAAGGAGGTCGACATCTGAAAGGTTCAAGTGCTATTTTCTTTTTTTCTGTGTTTGATTTCTATTGATTTCTGAGAGGATCAGAGTGTTCTTCTTGTCTCCTTCCAATTGTTCAACAATTTTTTGATATTTCAGCTGTGAGGTTTGAATGAGTGTTTTCTTGTTCACGGTTCGATTGGAGGGGAGGGAGACAGAGTGGACCATTTCAAATTTCTGTAGAGCAGAGGCGGAGTTCGGATGTTTAGTGTTATTTTAAGTTTTCTTCAATTCTGTAAGGGGTTGTGAGGAGTGTTCTTGCTGTTGGTGGAGATTTGAGTTGTTCTTCAATTTTTTTTTTTGGGTTTAGATTGGAGAATTCCAGAGTTTAGTGACATAAACTACTTAGAATTTTGTTCTTCCTTCTGTTCTTTTGCTTCGGAGGTTGTTTGCATTTAATTTCCATGCTTAGAATAGTTTGATCTATTGGTGTTAATCTAGTTCTTCTAAATTCTTTTGCTACTGTGAAAGATAGTTCGACTCCAGGAGATGATTTTTGGGTTTTGGTTTTGCAGTTCAGAGGGATGAGAGCTATGAGAGTTGTTCAAATTGCTGAGAGTTCGGATTATTTTGGGACTGTTTTGTTTTGTTTCTCTAATTCTTTTCTTCTGTGTCATCCGGAGAGCAATTGGGATTGTGTTGGATTTGTGTTCTTCCATTTCTTCTGATCTGTCCTGTGAGGAACAGTGCCAGAATTGTTGCTGCTGTGTTTTGTTGTGGTTGGAGATTGCCGGGAGTGGAGTTTCTTTGCTTCCACTGTGAGAGTTTGAGGGCTGTGAGAGATCCATTTATTGCATTCAGTTTCCATTTTCTTTGTGTTGAAGAGCTCAATCCTTGGCATTTATTTCAGTTCACTCGAATTTTCTTTCTTCTGTGTGAATAGCTAAGATTAGTAGTTCCTTAATTTGTTCTATGCAAATCGTTGAGAGATCGATCCATGGGGCAATTTGTTTCTATTTCTGCTGTGTCTAGTAGATTAATTCAGTGGAATTTGCTTCTTACATCTCTTCCTTGTTATTTCCATTTCTCTTTCTTCTGTGAATAGTTGGTTTGGGAGACTTTGATCCGAGGCACCTGTTTAGTTCTTCGGGTTGCAGAGGGTGATCCCGTGTTCGAGCAGTGATAGGATGGATAGTTTAGTATGTGGGATTTGATTGATGCAATTTACAGAGTTAATCCTAATGCAGTGTGATTTAGTTAAGAGTGTTTGCCATAATGATTTCAAGTAAAAGTAGTTTAAATCAAGTTCTATTCGGCCTCTCCGTGGATATGACCTGTGCTCACCATTTTACTAGTTCATATTTGCTATTTTAAATTTGTGAGTCAGTTTAGAGGAAGTGCACATGACTTGTGTGAATGTGTGAGGAACTCTGGACAACGAAAATACACAGTCAACTATGCCGCGTGTTCAAAAGCCAATGATCACATTGTCAAGTTTATGGTGGACGAATGGAAGTTATTAGAAGACTTCGCCAAGTTAAATATTGATGCTGACATCAAAGAGAAGGGATGCTTTGTTGCTAGTGTTAGAGCACAACCTACACTGTTGGAGGACATCACAACACTCCAAGATAATGACCCTGTACTTGTGGAGATTAAGGCTAATCTAGACCAGAGGCCGGATTCTCAATAACTGAAGATGGAAGACTATTGTTCCGGGATCGAGTCTGTGTACCTGACCATGCGGAGACAGAAAATGATCATGGATGAGGCTCACAAGACCAGGTATACCATTCATCCTGGAACCACCAAATTGTATCAAGATTTGAAAAGAAGCTTTTGGTGGCCTAATATGAAGAGAGAGGTGGCGGAATATGTCACCCGATGCTTAACATGTCAAAGGGTCAAGGTGGAACACTTGCGACCCGCAGGTAAACACAACCCCTAGAAATCCCGGCATGGAAATGGGAAGTTATAGGGATGGACTTTATCTCGGACTACCTAAATCACGAAGTGGATTCGATGGTATCTGGGTTATAGTCGACCGCTTAACTAAGTCAACTCACTTCTTGCCAGTGAAGAACAAGTGGTCAGTAGACGTTCTGGCTGCATTGTATGTGAAGGAAATAGTCAGACTACATGGAGTACCGGTGTCTATCGTGTCTGATAGAGACCCTAGGTTTACATCCCACTTTGGAAAGGACTGCATTACTCCTTGGGATCTAAACTAAACTTTAGCACGGCTTTCCATCCACAAACAGATGGACAGACGGAGTGAACCAACCAGGTCATTGAAGATATGCTTAGAGCATGTGTCATAGATTTTGGAGGTAGCTGGCACGAACACTTATCTCTGGTGGAGTTTGCTTACAATAATAGCTATCAAGATAGCATTCAAATGGCACCATTTGAAGCACTCTATGGCAGGAGTTTCCGATCTCCAATATGCTGGTATGAAGTTGGCGAAAGACAAATGCTGGGACCCGAGATGATAAGGGAAACCACAGAGAAGGTAAAGCTTATTAAGAAAGAATGGCAGTGGCACAGCAAAGACAAAAGGCATATGCAGACAACAGAAGGAGAGACCTGGAGTTCAGGTGGGTGAACATGTATTCTTAAAGGTGTCTCCAGGCCGTGGGATCAGGCGTTTTGGCATTAAAGGCAAGTTGTCACCAAGGTTTGTCGGGCCTTTTGAAATCCTTGAAAGAGTCGGCGAGGTGGCATATCGTCTCGCTTTACCACCACAAATGGATGGAATACACAATGTGTTCCACATATCCATGTTGAAAAAGTATGTATGAGATCCATGGCATGTCATAGAATACGAGCTTCTGGAGTTCAACAAAGACGGAACATATCAAGAGAAGCCAATTAAGATCGTGGAAGGGGAACTGCGCCAACTAAGGAACAAGGTTATTCCACTAGTAAGGGTTAGATGGAATCAACGCATGGATGAGGACGACATGTGGGGGAAACCGAGGAAGCAATGCGCAAAAGATACCCGAAATTATTCACAAGTAAGTACGCCTCACTTGTACCATAAATTTTCTATACATGAATTTGGGGACCAAATTCTCTTAAGTGGGGGAGGGTGTAGCACCCTGGAAATTTTAATTCAAAAGGTAAATGGAAATAATAATTTCCATAATATCGGAGTAATTAAAACATACGTATCATTATTGTATGTGCCAAAACACATCGGAAAAGTCCGTAAAAATTATAAATGACCCAAATATTTTTACTAAAGGTTTCACAAGAAATTTGTGCCAAGAAAAATCAGATTAGTCAGTTTTTAAAGTGTTTTGCGACTTGTTATCGTAAATCAAGAACAAGTCGGAAAACCGTTGGCACGGAAATACGACTCAATCAAAAATTAAATAAAAGTGTTGGAGAGATTTCCAACATTATATATTAATGACCCAGTGTCATCATAATTGGGCCAATGGACCACATATGGCCCAAAAATCAAATAAAATTAGAAAAATGCTTGAAAATTTGTAACTCTAAATAGGCTGAAATTAGAAAGAGGTAATTGAGTTGAATTGGGATGCAATCGTGCATTCTTGGCAACCCAAATTCGTGCCTAACTATGGTGGGAGATTTCTAAAGCCTCACACACTTAAAGGGAGGATGGAATACTCAAAAAATAGGAAACTAACATGTCAAAACCGCAACCTGGCTTTCCTAGTCCCGTTAGGACTTATAACTACACCCTAAATCTATAAGAACTCGTCCTTAAACTCTTGGGGAAGGTTTAGCAACAATTTGGGGTCGTGAGAAGTAAGTTTGGAGCACTGGGGAAGTGGAGAATGGCTGGGGAAGAACGTGGTCTTCCTCAACCTCACTCTGCATCAATCGAGAAATCTACAGGAGTTATTAGCATTCAAAGGTAGGTGTTCTCGGGCCAAAATTAAAGAAAACTAACACCATCATGCAGTTCTTCGAGTCTAGGTTCATCTACACTTGGTTGACTAGTTTTCATGGAGTATACATGGTGTATTCGTAGTATTCCTAAGTCGCGCACAGTAGGGCTTTTCCTGTTCTTCTTATTAGGCACATGATTTGAGACCGAATTAGACTAAACTTCCTTCATGAAAAGTTTTCTAATTATAGTCACGATAATTTTTATGTTGGACATTTTGTTAAAAGTCATTCGTGAGAGAGGTATAAGCATGGTAAGAGAATTCTGTATGATACTGCGATTCGGGATGCACTTAACTTTATATTCTTCACATGTTTCTCGGGATTCGTGACCGAATTAGATCAAACCCCAACATCACAGTTCTTCTACTAGTTGTTCTCTTCATATTTGTGTTGAACATTTTTCTAAATGTCATTTTTTAGAGAGTTATAAGAGGGATAAGTAAATTGCTGCTCGAGGTGTGGTTTCAGGTTGCACTTGACCTATATGTTTTGTTCTGGGAGGGCCTCTAGTGTCGACACTAGTTGATCTAGGGTCGACACACTGTCCCAAATCAGCCAAAAAGGTGTTCTGGGAAGGCCTATAGTGTCGACATAGTTTAGTGTCGACTCACTGTCTTAGATGGCCCAGAAGGTGTTCTGGGAAGGGTCTCTAGTGTCGACACTACCGGATCTAGTGTCGACACTACTTGACCTTTTTGCCTTATGTTTTGAAGCACTGTGTCACACTACCTGATCCTGTGTCGACACCACTTGATCATTTTTCCTTGTCTTTGAAGCATTGTGTCGACACTACTTGATCTAGTGTCGACACTACTTGACCAGTTCTGCATTATTTTGCCTTGTGTTTGAAGTATTGTGTCGACACCAGTAAGGGTGTGTCGACACTACCTTTGCAAAATAGCATGTCTTGCGTCAAATCATTACATGATGTCTACTAACGGCTTAAAAGTGTTTAAACCCATTGAAAAATCCTTAATTACATGAATATTATTCTAATTACTTTCTTAATGATATGATCATACATGAAACTTGTGATTTACTCTTGTTACCATTCTAGCTTGCTTTAAATGATAAATGTTATCTAAAAATCTTGTAAACCCATATGTAGTTAAATGCATTGTTCATTGCATGCCATCATGTTAAGTGTTTTTTCGAGAGTTTGAGACTGACGGATTGTGAATTGACACGCATACATCACTACACACTTATACATCTAGGGCGTGCATTCCTTTCTCTTCTTGTTCTCGTGAGCGTGATTTACAATCTACACTAAAGCCATTAATGTAAGGATTGAACTAAATTATAAATCGTACCGTTCTGCTGCCGAGCCGAATTTATCTTGACCACTGTTCTGATGAAATCATGTTCTATTACTTGTTTCCATCCTCATCATGAACATGACACACATGCTTACTTATTGAAACTCTCATTGGCCATTATTAATGACTGTGGGTATCTACATTTAAAATTTACATGAGATGCTGACAGGGCACGACGTTTGTCCAAGGGCTCCAGTCTAGCCCCAATGACGGCGAGTCATAAATATACTGTTAACCATGGGGTATAATGATTACTGGCGTTGCATCTGCGCAGTAGCGTGGAGTACTTGCTTGCGTGTTGAAGAGATAGATACATAACCACATACACGTGACCTGTGTGCACTCTTGGTGGATCTTTCCTGGTGTACATTAGTGTTACGTGCTGATGATTAGTGTTACTTGATCGTGCTTGTGCAATCTTGCTTGCTTGCTTGCGTGATATGGCCATCCTGCATTATTGCAACTAGTGATATCTTGTTTTTTTTTTTTGAAAACTATTGACATCAAGTGAAATCTTGCGTGCTTGTAAAGTGATCTATGCTAGTTCTCTCTTGTTATATCGTTCCAGATCTATTCTATCATGATCACTCTATCTAGCTTGTTTCATGTATCATGTCTGATGAGTTTCATTCGTACATGCACATCATGACATTCATCAAGCTTACCTAGTTCTAAATGCTAATCACTTATATCATTGCCCGCACATTGAGAGTAAAATCCTACTGGGCTAGTTTGCTCATCTCCTAGTTTTACCCAATATAGGTGACTATGACATTCAAGAGGAAGAGCAAGCCGAGGATGGGAATGCGTCCGAGTGATGAGCGTTCCAACTATGAGTCTAGTTATAGTAGATTACTTTGAGCATTAATACAATGTAGTAGGAAGTGAGGAATAAGTGTAATTTCCTTTTATTGAGTCTTCAGTCCTGTACTAGTTTCCAATTTGATTAAAATGAGGTGAGATCTGAATACAATTTTTATGAGTTTCAATAGTTGGGGCCTATTATGATGTTGTGTTGATATACATTTAGTGCGTGCTAGCTAGAGGCTTATTTGCCGACTTTTTACGTCTCGGAATATCGAATCGAATTATTCGAACTATTATGCGGCGTAATTCTCGAGATGTGACAAGAGGTGATATCGAATTGGGATAAGAAGCTTTGCCAACGCGCCAATCTATGGCGAGGACTGGCTTCTCCAGGAGATACCTAATAGGATCCATTCTAGAAATCAAACTCACTCTATGGTGTTAGGAAGTAGTGCTTCAATTTCTGCACTACCCATACTAACGCTGCACATGTTTTCTCCATTGTGGTGTGTTTGAGCTCGGAAGGATTGAAGAGCCTGGATAGGTAACAGACTACCCTCTCTTTGCCAGAATCGTAAGTTGTGCAAGGACAGTCCTAGGGAGTCCTCAATAGTTGACAGATATAGGAAGATAAGGGTTTCTTAGGATAGGTGCCTGCAGCACGGGGATTCATGAGATAACTCTTAAGCTCATCAAAGGCTTCTTGGCACTTGGCGTTCCATTCGAATTTGTCTCCTGTTTTAAAGTTCTAAAAAAGGGAGACATCTTGAGAATGTTGGGATATAAATCTCCTTATGAACTATAGCCGACCAATCCAATCTCGAAGCTCGGATATGTTCTTAGGAGGAGCATATCGTTTATTGCCTTAGTCTTGTGTGGGTCTATCTGAATCCCCCATTTGCTGACTATGAAACCAACAATTTGCCTGAAGAAACTCCAAACGCGCACTTCTTTGGATTCATCTCAATTGATATTCATGTGCACGGCGGAACACTTGGCAAGCACGGAGGAGTGTCTCTTTGAGTCGAGACATCACCATGATATCATCCACGTAAACCTCAACATCAATATGAATCATATCGTTGAAGATAGCTAACATGCCCTTGATAAGTGGCGTCGGCATTTTCAATCTAAACGGCATGACCACATAGCAATAAGTTCCCCAAGGTGTGGTGAAGGAGGTTTTTCTCTTGGTCTCCGGAGCTAGACGGATTTGATTATATCTTGCATAACCATCCATGAACGATAGAGTTTCATACCCAGCAGTGTTATCAATCAAACATCCAAATGAGGTAAAGGGAAATCGTCCTTTGGCATGCCTTATTCAAGTCCCGGAAGTCTATGCAAATTCGCACTCTTCCATCCTTTTTCATCACCGGACTATGTTCACCACCCACAATGGTAGAGGACTACACGGATACATAGCTTTGTGTAGTTTGTCAATCTCCTCTTTCATCTTCAAAGCAATGTGGCGGAGGAACGCCTTAACTTCTGTTTAACGGCAACTGCCCTGGCTTCAAGATAACTATGTTCCACCAATTCGGGGTCGATGCCAGGCATGTCGTCATACAACAGGAAAAAGAATCCTTGAACTCCCTTAGAATTTCTTACGAGCGTCTCTTCTTCCTCAGGAGGGAGATCGGAAGCTATGGTTAGAAGCCTGGGATCTTCGTCAGTTCCAACGTTTACCTCTTTGGTAGTTCGTCCACTGCCGATGTGGGTTCGTCGAATCTTCTCATCCACTTGCATACATCTCGGCAGCATTCTCTATCTCACCATCTTCTTCATCCGCTGGGTCTTCCCAGTTAAGATTCATAAACTCTAAATCCATCGTCTAGCCCTTCCTCTTCGTGCTGAGCTTCTATGTTCAAAACAAACTGCTTCTTGGGCAAACTCTTCAACAGCTAGAAGAGCGCCACACCTTTGCACCATATCTAACAAATACCTACGGGGGTATGCCACTACCTTACTTTCCTAGTCAGGGACGGGGACTTACTAGATTCTACCCTTGAGCCTAACCTAGAGCTAATATTTACAGGAGACTCTAGAGGAGTGTCCAGAGGTTTTTGGAAGGGAAATAAAAGGTGCGGCTGGGCCGCAAGAATCCTCGCTGGGTCTAGAGGTGGAGGAGGGCCACCCAAGCTCAAGGTGACCGCAGGCATAATTGGATGAGGGGAAGAGAAGGCCCCTCACCAGATCCCCAGAATGACCATGGTGGTCGGTGAGCGAGGATGGCAGCTGAAGCAGGAGGAGAAGGAGGAGAAAGGGGGGATCGCACCAAGGCAGGAGGAGGGAGTGACGAGGATAGCCGTCAAGAGAAAGAAGGAACGCATGGTGATGGGATCGCCGTCGGAGCAAGTGAACACTGAGACGCGGATCGCCGTCCGAGTGCTAAGCGGGGGGTGACGAGGATCTCTGTCAAGAGCAACGATTGCAGCGGAAAAGCCAGAAAAGCGGTGAATGAAGGGGATCGCCGTCAAGAGCTGGATTGTGGAGCTGGGAATGGGAAGTTGATGGTTGGAAAGGGGGAAAAGACGGGGATCGTCGTCTTATGAAGGAGGAAGGGAAAAGACGGGGATCGTCAGTCTGAAGAAAAGTGGAGAAAGAAGGGGATCGCCGTCCGATTGCTAGAGAAAGGATTTTTTTTTTTTTTATTTTTTTGACACATTAAAATAAGGAAGGAAAGGAATAAACTATCCTACTTGCGGAGGCACAGGAAGAAGGACAAAACCAAGCCATTAAAGAAAATAGTGAAAAGGGACGAAGAAACGGCTAACACTTTGAGAGCGTCAGGGAGAAATTGGAGGATAAGAGGAGGGAGAAGAAGGGATGAAGGCGAAATTATAAACAATGATGGAAGACACAAAATGACTAGAAGGGCGGGAATACCCTGGCCAGAAATCCTTTGTTGGGTTGATGGGTTATGACTTCAAAATCCTCACCAGGAAAGCAACTATCGCTCGGTGTGGCTACTGATACTGACTGTTCCATTGCTGGAGAGTGTGGAAAGCTGTCCCGCTGAACAAATGACTGACTGCCAAGACAAGGTCTTCAAGGTCTTGTTCTTCTGCCTCTACTACCGGGGACTGCACGGTGTTGTCCTCCTTGAATAAAAAACTGACGGCTGAGACCAAGTCTTCTAGATCGGGTTCTTTGCCTGTTTCTTCAGGGCTTCCTCTTTTTGATGGGCCGCTGGGCCTCCAGAGCTTGATATGGGGACATAGTGCTTCTATCATGATAGTATTGTAGCTTGGCTGCACGGGCCCTTGACAAAATGATCATATAGAGTCCAGGTGAGGGGCTCTTGGTCTGAGTTCGATGTAGATGAATGTGCTGCCCACGCTTAAATCCCTCTGTGGTTCCAAGCCCCCGCTTTCTGAATTTCTTGGGATCATTGATAATATGAGTCCTCCCCTGAGGGTGAGCGCTAAGACCATTTCCCGGATGATACCCAATTCTAACCATAATGTTCCAGCCCTTGATGTTTGTCAATGTGCCCTTCTTAATAGCGGCCACTGATGGGGATACAATTTGTCGGCTGCTGGAAAATGTGTAGCCCAAGGATAATTCACATCGAGCACTGAGATGATGGGCCTATTCGCTGGCAGACTGACGGCATGATTTTCTCGATGGCCTCCACCGTGTGAGTAGTCGCTGCACTCTTGACTTTAACTATTCTCCTTGGAAAGGGAATTTCAAACACTGATGAGCGGTAGAAGGCACTGCCCTAATGCTTCAATCCAAGGGCGACCCAAGATGGCTTGAAAGTAGGGTAATGTCCAGCACATAAAAATCCACAGTAATGACAAGTGGGCCTAATTCTGCTGTAAAGAAAAGAATGATGTCATGGCGGCCCTCCGGGAATTGTCATAGGCCGCTATGGTTGTAGGAGTGGGCTTCAGCGGCGCTCAGAAATATTGCAAGACCGCAAAGTGCTCAGTGGGCACACATTTATAGAAGCTTCGGTATCGACCAATGCGGCAATCAACAGCCACTTTGTTTATGGTCAGGGTGACACATAAAGGCATTCTTCTGGCCTCTGGGGGAGCCAACTCACCGTCTGTAAAAAGTAATGATGGCCCTTGTTCACGATGGATGAGAGAACGGATGGCAGATTATCTGGGTTCATTTCATTTACCATGACCCTTTGCAAAAAGGCTCTCAGGGCCATCTCGGTGGGTTGGTCACCTTTTGATCAATCGAGAATTGATATTTGTTGCTGGAGTCTGATCCAAATGCTTCAAAAATATCGTATTGGGTCCCCGAGACTGGATCTATCTCCACGATGTCTTGTTGTTGCTGCTGATTGTTATTGTTGGATGGTGGACCTGCTGACCTGTCATAGACCGGTTGCATTTGGGTACATCCGGGGAACATACGCCTGCTCCGTAGGGCGAGGTGTGGTAAAGGGAAGGTGAAGTGTGTCAATAATGAATGGGGGGTGGCTAATAAGGGTGCTGGCACAGAGGAGAGTGGGATGTTAAGAGGTGTTGGAACAATGGGCGATACAAGGGGAGTGTTTTTAGAGAGGCAAGGTAATAGTGGCAATGATAGGTGTTGGTAGAGGCAGATGTGGTGGTGTGGGTGTGATGGTTGTAGGTTCGGCATGGGAAAGAGCCAAGAGTTGGCCTACCTCGTGCTCGTCGTCAAAGGCCCATGTGCTTCTGGTGGCTGATGGTGGATGGCGGGGTTAACTTGAGCTGGTGGAGGAGGTGGTGGAGCAGGTTGGGGGTTCGGAGCGGGCTGATGCTGCGGCATAGGATTGCGAATTATGCCGAGGTCATTTGCCCGTTGCTGTGGATATTGTTGTTGCTGGTATTGCTGCTGGAACAGTTGCTGTTGCTGAAATGGTTGTTGTTGCTGCTGGAAATGATGTTGTTGTTGCTGTGGCTGCTGTCGCCTTTGCTGCTGCTGCTGCTGCCTCTGACCCTGTTGGTCCCTCAGTGTCTGGATCAACCTCATCATCTCGGCCCAATCAATTTGATTCTGCTCATGGAGATCGTATATAATGTGTCGAAATTCGAAGCAATCTGACACATTGGCCCTGGGTGGTGATGGTAACACAATATTTTGTTTGGTCTATTGCCATGTTCCAATTTGGTTTCTCGGGAGGGAGCCTAAGGCATTTAAAGACATGAGGGCCGCAAAGATATCAACAAGACTTTCTGGAAGAGGAGGGTATTGCGCCCTCTTGGTCCCATTAGCTTTTCGAGGAGCATAACCATTTTGGGGTGGAGGGAACTAGTTGATTGACGTTGATCTTGATGGGATTTTAAGTCTGAGGAGGTTGGTCTATTGTTCCATGGTTGTTGGGGTTGCGATTAAGGGGTGACTTACCTACTGGGCCTTGGGGGTTGTTCACTGCACCTACCTACTCATTGGTTTGGATTCCTCAGTGACAGGTCCTGGGGCTTCTTGGGATAGCGGGACTTAGGGGTCTCAAACATGCGATGGAGAGGAGAGTCTTTTAGGTTGAGTTTGGATGAAATGGGCTCGACTATACAATTGGTGCATGGTGGGTGATGTCTTCATAGCTAAGATGGCACGGTAGGTGGGTGTGGCATGGAAATCAACAATTTAACTTTTTCTTCCTCCGGCATGGGACATCGGACTTTAGCAACCAAGGTACGCCACATGTCGACGTAGACAGCAAACTCCTCATAGGCTTCATTTTCTCGGCCACTAAATCAACAAAAGAATACTCAGGTCCGACCCGATCCTGAAACTGAGTAAGAAACTTTCTTGAACAATGTGAAAATCTTTGTCCTCCTCGGGGGCAAAGAGTAGAACCACTCGAGGGTGGCTCCATCCAATGATTTCAAAACAAGTACGCCATGAGATGGTGGTCGTACTTATGCGGGGCTGATTCATATACAAAAATCCTTCAAATGCACATAGGGGTCACCATTCCCAGAGTACCATCGATAGACAGGGAGTTATAACTGGGGTGGGACACGGAGATGTTGAGAAAGATGGAAGAGGGATGTCACACGGCCTTCTGCGGGTCCAATTGTCTCCTTAGGTCATGGAGATTCCGCTTCATTAATGTCCACTACGCGAAGAACGAAAGAAATCAGAAGAGGACGTGGAGTGGTGAGTGGGAATGAGGGAGTGAGATCGCTCCACGGAGTAGGACCTCTCGCAGGAAAGGGGAGTTGGCTCGGCCTGATAAAATGAGGAAGCTGGAGGGGATTTAGGTCGAACCTCCCGCATTGGCATGTACTGGTTCGAAAAAGTGTATGGCCCATGGATGAAGGGGCGTAGGATCTGCCACAGTGGAGGTACATGCGGCGTTGAAATAACAGGAATGGAGGAAGCTGCCTATTGGGCAGGAAACTATGAGTGGGAGGAGATAGCGGTTGCTTGCCTTTGGCGGTGGCCAGAAAATTTGCGGACTTGGTCCAGACTTAGATGGGGGAGAAGCTGACTGAATTGGGTAGCGGGTCATCTGCCCCAGAGGAGAAGAGAAGGGGGGCAGGACCGACCGTCAACAAGAGTTGTGGGGGCTGAATGTGCCGGAGAGGATGGACGCAGAGGGTTGGGCCACATCCTCTAGAAGCCCATTGGGAAAAGAACGTTGGCAAGGACCCGGAAATGGTCCATGTCAAACAGAGGATTCTGATATAGTATAATAGATGAAGGGGACTGACTCGATCTGCCTCTAAACAATGATGCATGCACCGCCACTATGCAATTAGGGGAGATGACACTAACCAAACAAATCCTAGACTCTATCACAAACAGAAGGGACTGTGAGATAAGAAGGGATGCACGAAATAAGCACTCAAGTTATCATGATTAACGTCCAAATTTTAGAATTTGCACTTAACCTTTAAATGGATTGATTAATGGAATATCACTCAGTCAAGCAGGACCCTAATAAGTATGACTCAAGTCCTCCAGTGTAACTAGGGGAGACACACAGCTACCATACGGGGGATGGCTCAAACTAAGGGTACAAAGGGTACAAACCAGCCTGGTGAACCGCAATGTGCGTACGATCACGAGGACTTACGGAGGCCCTCGGAAGGCGGGCCCTGGCAGCCCACGAGTGCTCGCAGGTGGAGGACCCACTCAACCGAGGAGAATAACCTAAACAGTATGGATCAGTAGTGTATGCACCGGCCTAAGTACCCAAAAATGTATGGAATATCTAACTAATAGCAAAACAGGGTGACTAACAGGCCTCGACGAAGTCACGGAGACCAGATACGCCGCGATCCTATCGTGACCGGGAACCCCGCCGCGATATCAGTAGAATGCCGAAACCTTTAGTCACACACAAACAAAGAACAGACAGACTAACCTAAAGCACGTACAAGCATGGAATAACCAAAAAAAAACAGCAAGGCTCGGATCACACAGAAATCGAAACATGGATCAAAAGCACTAACAAGTAATGTTTACCTGAAGACACGCCCTCCAAGCACGATTGCGACAAGATCGCGGCACCGCGACCTGCCGCGATAGGATCCGAAAAACAAACAGTAAAAAGAAAAGGAAAATCCGAACCCTAGCAGGATTCTACCAATCAGAAATGCGAACATACATGCAAACAACATGGAAGAGACATGGATAGATCCTTAGAAAAGGAAATATGGTGGACAGAAGGGAGAAGCTGTAGCTGTATTGCGTCTCCCAATGTGGACGCGACACAGGTCGCGGCGACGCGATACGCCGCGTCCCCGAAAGAAGATAGGAAACATCAAAACAACACAAAAACATACACAATAGGGTTCTAGGAAACAATTTAAAAACAACCATGGCAGACAAACAGGCTGACTCATGAGACTAGCACTGAAGGTCCCACCGTGATCGAGAAAAGGTGTAATCACGGGGGAATGTGCACCCCAAAACACGCGATAGGATATTAAAACTAATGGTATGGAAATATGGATGTGATTGCCATCTAACTTAGTTGCCATATGAGAGAATGATGTAGGCTAAAACTAAGCTAGGAAAAGGAAGGAGGAGAACGGGGGCACTGACCTGAGATCGCGACGGGGAACCCCGTTGTGATGGGCCTGATGTCGCGACGCCCTAACAGGGCGCGTCAAGCTTGTTGCGTCACCATCCTCTGCCGCGTCCTTTGAAGTGCGGGAGATTGATCAGTGACCTTCTTCCTGCCATCCGGCCAGCCAGAGAACAAGAGCTGCTCGTAGAATATTGCCTGAATATCTGCCAAAACAAGAGAAACAAACAAACAAAAACTCCTGTGAGAACATTAAGTGTAGAATCAATTCACAAATGAAGTGGAAGAAAAGAGCATGGTGGGAACTGACCTGGGCGTGATTTTTAACCCTTGGGTGTGTGTGGAAACATGGGAGGAAAAAACCAAATGAAACCTATCTAAGAAAGGAAATAACATGCAATGAAAGAGTGGAAAGGAGAGGGGAGAAGGAGGAAGAAGCCCCAATGGGGCGACTCCCTGGCGTTGAAGGCGTTCAAAAGTCGACGTAGATGCGCCAGAAGATGTGGGGGTCTCCTCCTCATGCACCAAGCTCCAAGGATGAAGAAACATGCATGGCTGGTTAGAGAAATGTGAGAGAATGGAGTGAAGGGGGTGGCCACGAGACTAAGTCCAGATCACTGAAAATTTTGGCAACCCTTCGGGGTGAAAAAATGGGGGCTCTCCTCCCTCTGATGGAGGATGGCCTTGCGTAATAGACCAAAGAGAGTGAGAATAATCTCATTTCATGATAAAAATACCCAAGTAAAAGATAAATGCCATTAAATTTGTAGGTGAGAGTCCAAAGGGGGTGCTCAAAGAGTCCCACAATCCCAAGATGCGCTTAGGAGAGTTGGGTGTTGGTTGGGGATAAATGCAAAGGCCATAAGAGGATAAATATGAGGTGGTTGCGGAGGGCCAGCGCATGCGACTGTTGTCGCGATGGTTCGTAAGGGGCGCGACAGGGATTAACGCGATGGCAGAAGGGGCGCGACGGCAAGGCCACGTGCATGGATAGCTTGGGTTGTGGTGATGGACATAGGGGGCTGCGACAAGGATTAACGCGGCCCACGACCCGTCACGTTAAGGAAAATGGAATTTTGAAATATTGGCCAATAAAATGGGAGGAGGAATAATGGGCATTTAAGGCTCAAGGACTCTTTTTAAGAGATAATGGACGAGATATCACGAAAATGAGCTGTTAATGGGCTCAAAGCAAGGCTAAAGGTGGGGATCAAGGTGAATGACCAACTGGGGCTCATTAAGATAACAAGAAATGTGGTTTGAGTCTGAAGGCCAGAATCTGGTGCCTACAACATCACAGAAGGCCATCCTGATAAGGACCAACTGTCCTTGTCACACCCAAGATGCCTGACGTGATAATGGGAATCAATGGAATCACGTCCATCGTGCCGAACGCGTTTCAGAACGCGTCCCCCAGACCCATCGCAACTTGAAAACGCGCCCACCAAACCCATCGCAACTTTAAAACATTACCTATGTCAGCCGGCGAGCCTTGGAGATGGAGGGGAAGCACCGGGGAAGAATGGGTGAGATCCGAAAATATTCGGAAAACACTATTGCAAGGGAATATAAGGGCCATTTGTGGCATTATGGCGCAATATGAAATTTGCCCGAGGTGGAGTCAAAATCGCGTGTCTACAACTGCCACGCCTTGCCGTCTGCTTTGCAGGGGAGCGACAGCGGAGGGACACGAAGTGGAGTGTAGTGGAGCGGACTGAAAAGTAGACGCGAAGGTAAAAAAATAGACACGCATGATCATTGGTGACTGCCACGTGATAAGAGTCTTTCACCAACACCCAAGGAAGTCACCACTAGGAAGAAAACCTAAAGGAACAAAAATGTGATCGGAAGGAAACAAAGTGTGGCGCACGAGGGGCACGACAGGAGGTGTGTATGAGGTACATGAAGGAAAGTGCCA